>JAODAL010005240.1:0-146129 GCA_025379985.1 Phyllomedusa bahiana
TCCGGTTTTTTGGGGTTTTCCGGGGGGTTTTTTTTCCCCTCGGGGGGCCCCCAATTTTAGAAATCCCCCCGCCCCCGCACGAAAGCCCCCAAAACCCGCGCAGGGCCACACTGGGGGGGGGACAGGCCAAAAAGGGTTTCCCCCCGGTAAAACTTTAGCCCCACTCCCCGCCGGAAAGGGAGGGGGGAGCGGGGTTCAGAGGGGGGTTTTGCCTCCAATTTCCCTTTTTTTCCCTTGCTCCTGCGCCCCCTGGGGGGGTTTTCCTGCCACCCCCCCGGGAAAGACGGGTGGTCCCCCGGGGCACCCACCAAAAGGACATGGTGGTCTTTCAACAAACAAAAAAAAAAAAAAAAAAGTATTTTCACAAAGCACAAAACACAGTCCAAATAAATCCCAATAAAGGGCTCCCCCCGCCTCACCCCCCACTGTTTTTGCACTTATGAGCAGTATGACCTCAGAGAGCAAGCCCCCTCCCTTTGGGGCTAACCCCTGGCCCCCCAGGGGGCTGCCACCCCCCTGGGAAGCCGATGGAAAAGGGGTACTCACTCAGAGGGACAAAAGCCCAAAACCAAAAGGCAAAGTCCCCAAGCAGGAAAATAGCTTAAACCGGGAAAGGGTTTTTTTCCCTTTCCCCCCCCGGGAAACCCTTCCACCCAAAAGCACAGTTTTTCGCTCCAAGCTCCCCCCCCCCCCCCCAACTTCCGGGGGGGCCGGCTGCGGGGCACCAG
Source organism: Phyllomedusa bahiana (assembly GCA_025379985.1). Classification (NCBI taxonomy): domain Eukaryota; kingdom Metazoa; phylum Chordata; class Amphibia; order Anura; family Hylidae; genus Phyllomedusa; species Phyllomedusa bahiana. Next base: position 729 of record JAODAL010005240.1, read on the forward strand.
ATTTTGGCCCCGACCCAGGTTTTTCTTGAGTCACCACAGCCAGAAAAACCCTTTAAAAATTAAACCCCTTTTGGGAAATGAAAAATTGGCCCCCAAAAGAATTGAAAGCCACAAACTACAACTTTGTAGGGGTTTTAAAAAAGCGTTTTTTTCTACGCTACACAACCCAAGAAAAAAATTGAAAAATTTAACCTTCGCTTGTGAATTTGGTATAGGAAAATTGTAATTTTTGGGGGTGAAAAAAAAGGGTTTTTATTTTTGTCACCACAGCAGAAAAACAACCCCTTAAATTTTAACCCCGGGATGAAAATATTGCGAAAAAGAATCGAGCAGCCACAAACAAAAAGCTTTGTACCCGTGTTAAAATTCGTGTTTTCTTACCAACACAACAAGAAAAAAAATTGTAATTAACCTTCCGCTTTGTTTAAATGCAAACGGGAAAAAATTGAAATTTTTTGGGGGTGAAAAAGACGGTTTTTTTTTTTTTCACCACAGCAGAAAAACAACGTTTAAATTTAACCCCCTGGATGTAAATTGCGCACAAGAATTAAAGCACCCCAAAAATTTAACAAAGCTTTGTACGTGTTAAAATTTGGGCGGGGTTTTTCTACGCACAAAACCAAGAGAAAAAAATTTTAATTAACCATCACTTGTGAATTGCTCAGGAAAATTTTTTTTTTTTGGCGGTAAAAAAAACCGGTTTCTTGGAGTCCCCCACGCAGAAAAACAACATTTAAATTAACCCCGGGGATGTAAATTACGCAAAAGAATTGGGGAGCCCAAAAATTTAAAAGTGGTTTTTGTATTGTAAAAACCCTGTTTCTTTAAATAAAATACAACAGGAACTGGCTTAGACCCCCCCCTTGGATATTCAATGGGCTGTGCAGATAGCATTAAAAAGTATATGCAGGGACAGTGGAGGCCCACACAGGGCTTCCCGATCCAATACCCCCCCAAAAAAACAGAAAAAGAACATTAAAAGAAGGGAGTCCCCTTTGACCAGCTGAGACACCCCACAAAATCGGCTGTATATAAATCAGTTCTTCAGTAAGATCCATCACAATCAGCCGCGGGCAGTCACCTTCCCTGATCAGTAACATGAGAGGAGTGTGACTACCAGCATCGCGCCCGGGACATATATAGTGCGGTGACGTCACACGAATCCCGCCGTCTCTGATTGGCTTCATCGTCTGCACATGTTCATCAGGCTATGCCATCTTCCTCACCAGAGTCATTGCCCCATGTAACGCCATGTCCCAGCCATTTTATCAATCAAAAGCACACTCTCGTTCACCCGAAGTACCCCAAATTTCGACATCATTCAGAACTCGGAATTTTTCCCTGAAATTCTAAACGAATTCCACTTCGTTAGAATCAATTCGCCCCTCTCTAACCACATGTGTTGGTTACCTAACGCTGCAGGCAGAATAAGACTCCACTGAGGGTCTTCCTGATGTAGGCCACATTCTTGATCCCCTGAGGAACCCCGGCTGTATCATAGGGGAGAAACGCATCGGGATGAAGTGGTTTTTCTTTATTTAAAAGAATAAAGTGTTATGGAATTAGACTGCATCAGTTTGGGAAATTTATTACCTCATATTCCTCATTTAGAGTATGTAGTGTTCTGTAGGGCCAGCCACCAGTGGATGGGGACGTCCCTTTTGGGACGAATACTCCATCTTATTTGTAGGTATCAGTATAGGGTGAGTGGAAGGCCTGTCTATTATAGTATATTTTTTATATCTAGGACTCCCCTGACTATGGACGATGGGTTGTCATATGTCGGTCATAAAAGCTTGATAAAAGCACTGTTCAGGGCTGAAACCGCTGCTTTTGGGTCAATATCTTTTTTGAAGTGCTGCCTTTTCCTTGTATTTTGCATAAATTTTGACCTGATCGGTCCCTTGAGGCGTGCACGTCTGTATATGGAAGAATTCTGTTACAAATTTTGGCTGCTGGTTCACAAGATTTATGTAAGGGTTGTGACGATTCGCTGGACCACACAAGCGATGATTAGTATAAGCTACTCCAGGACGAACGCGAAATCTCTACAGTAGCGCCCCGTTTTCCACCACGAGCCACGCCGCTAATCGGGATGGACATGCTGCGGCTGAGGCTACCAGGATCGTTACCCCTGACAAATAGAAAGCGGAGAATGGAAGAATAAGATTAAAAATAAAATAGGGCAATAAATAAGAAATAAAATATAAATGGGAAAGTGGAGGGGATGAAAAAAATTTACTTGCCTGCGGTGGCGGCGCCGGGTACAGCGAGGGTACAAAATCCACGTAATCCAAAGCGTAGTCACAGACAGGACAGAGGTCCAGGGCAGGACGACAGAGGTTCATGTGGCAGTAAGACGTCAGGACGGTCAGGGCAGGTGCTGCAAAACAGGAAGGTTCAGAACGTAGCAGGCGGACTGGTACAAACTGGTAATCCAATAACGGACACAGAAGACCCTCTAAGCACACGAACGCACTCCCAACGATCTGATCACACGAGTGCTAGGGGCAGCGTAACCCTTCTATAGGACAGTAGGCCCGGCACTAAGCCAATTACCGGGAACAACTGGCCCTTACTTAAATCTAGACCAGACCGTATCGCGCGCTGACACTCTAGAAGGGCGGGCAAGCGCACGACCGGCCGGGACGGACAGGAGCGGTGGCACCGGAGTCGCGGCCAGTAAGAAAGCCTCCGCGCCTGGAGCCCTCAGACAGGCAGGGAATGGCCGCAGGCGCACCGGCAAACCCCGGCCCGCCCATGACAGTACCCCCCTTAGGTCTCCCCCTCTTCTTTTTTGAAGCTAGCAAGGAGATCAGTGACAGGTTTGCCTTCAGGAATCCACACGATAATCGACTCCTCTGGAGCAAAAAACCCCTTCCAGTCGAAGAGAAATAGAACCAGCATTCCCCTCACCTATCTTACATAGCCGTCCAGCACCCACCTTCCTATGACCTCAAAGATGTTATCGAGTTGGCCACTAGGAGAGACGAGACTCAGATCCACGGGAGAAGGCTAGGGATTCAGCATCCACAGGCTTGAGGAGCGAGAATGGAAGGACGTTTGGACAGCAAGTGGGAGGCAAGCGGATGCTTATAGTGAGAACCGGGTTAAGCTAGACGAAGGTACAGAAAGGCCCAAATTATTTAGGGCCCAACTTGTACATGGGTACCTTCTGAAAACGGATGTATTTGGACCAATAGCCATACATATATCACCTGGCTTAAATACAGGGGAGAGTGTCACCTCCGAGTACCTATCGCCCTGACTATTAAGTACGAGTGGAAGCCCGAAAAGGGCCTTACGAGTGACCTTGCACAAAGTGACTTGATGGTCACGTATTTGGGACATAAAACACAAAAAAACCCATGGCATGAACGTAGACACGAAATGGCTAGGGCGGAGAGGAGGGCGGGGATGTAACCTCAAACACAATAAAAAAGGGAGCGGCTCACAGCGGACTCTGAGTCTAGGAAATTATATGAGAATTCCGCCCAGGGGAGAAGGCGTCAGACCAGTATATCCTGACGGCAGACACAAAAATTCGCAGATAAGTGTCTAAGGACTTGAGGTTGAACCCTCTCCACCTGCCCCGTTGCGTCTTGAGGGTGGTTACGCAGAAGATCTAAGTCCAGCGAACCTGTAACTGGACCCACAAGAGCAAGCACCGCCAGAATTCTAGATACAAACTGGACTCCACCTAATTCAGACGATGATGCGTGCAAAGGGAGGCCCGTGGTAACCGAAAGAATGTGTGGAAGAAGTTAAAAGCTGGGCTAAGCTGGGGTCCGAGGGTTAACACAGAGCAGTGGCACAAAAAGAGTCTCATTTTAGAACATCATTCACCACCGACCCAAAAGACCGTATTTTCCGGATAGAGCCGTAGGTCAGTGACAAAATCCATAGCAACAATGGTACCAAGGCTCTCTGGCACCGGCGAGAGGTTGTGAAAGCAGACCGCGGTCTAAGGCAGGGAACCTTTGTTCGAGCACAGGAGGTACATGCTAAGACAAAGTCTCTAACGTACCTCGAGAGAGTGGGCCACCAATAGTAATCTCGAGATGAGTTAGTAAGGATTTGCGATCCTGACTACCAGGCTTTTTAGAGAACGAATGTCCCCATTTAAAGGATTCGAGCCGCAAAGCAGCGACGGACATATGTCTTCCAGGATGTAACTGTTAAGGTCATACAGGAGCTGCCGGCAGCAAAGAAGCCGATACGGAGGAAAGATTGTGCTGCAAGGATCAGCTCCAAGCACCCACCGTGTCGGAGGATCTAGAGAGAGCTGTCCTCCCTGACGTTTCTTTTCTGCCGGTCAGAAGTGTAGGAGGAAATCAAATCGTGCGAAGAAATGGATACCATCTGGCTATGACGTAGGATATCAATCGGCTGGAGCAGATTGTAGATATAGAAGATATCTGTCACATAGGTGATACTAGTGTAGATCTACTATGGGATGGTGAGCCCCTCCAGCAAGTGACGCCATTCTTCTAGGGCCAACTTTTATAGCCGAAGAGTTCCCGATACACCGATAGTGTAATATGCGTTCGAGACCCCAGGAGTGAAGGTCTTGGAAGTAATAAATCCACATGTCGCAGATTTCCCGAGGGGGGACTTCTGAAGAAGAACGGCGCCGCACCAACTGAGCGAGGCGTCGAACACTCTAACAATAAACGGCAGCTGTGGTCCACGGACGAGAAAGAACAGGACGCAGAAGCACGAATGCAGCTTTTTAACGCTTAAAGGCCTCCTGGGCTGCCTCGGGAGGCCATGGACTTCTGGGGTCGGCACCCATTCTTGTTGAGGGCCACCAGTGAGGCCACCAGAGAGGAGAAACTGGGATAAATTGCCTTTAATAATTGGTAAAGCCTAAGAACAGCTGATGGCCCGAAGGCCCACCAGACGGGGCCTACTGCAGGACTGCTGAGAGCTCTAGGCGGTGTCCATCTGTCTAGACCTTGGTCCAACACTATTGCAACCCTATTAGAAGGGCAGGGAGGTGCGCTCAGAACAGGCATTCTCCAACTTGCCACATTCAAAGTTGCGGTGGTATTCAGGAGACGTATCAGAGCAATCCTGGCGGACGATGGTGACAGACGCTGAGTCTATTCTAGTACTGGAGTAATAGAATGAAAATATTCGTACTAGATAGACTATAACGCAGACACTATAGAAGATCCGAAAGATCTCATAATACTCGAAGTTTTGGACAAGACAGCAGGAGCATTGTCAGAAGACCAAATGGCATGACGAGATATTCACAAGTGCCATCACGTGTTAAAGGCTGTTTTTCACTCTCAATCCCCATTATTCGAATGTCGGATCACATATTGAAAACAACGCGAAAGTCCAGTTAGACAACGAAAAACAGTTGCGCCACGTAGAGGTCGAAATAGCACGCGATCCGCGGAAGGAAGGGGAAGCGAGGGGGTATCGCTTTCCTTTGCGGATTATTTTTGCTTCACCCATGGATAATCGATACAGGGCCGGAGGGTGCCATTTTTCTTTTTGCAATAGAAGAATCCGGCTCCCGCAGGCGAGGACAACTTGACGTATAATAGCCTTTGCGACACTTCTCTTGAATATTTTAGACATGGCCCTTTAATCTCCGGAACGGAAAGCGGGTACACTCTGCCTCGGGGAGGAGTAGTACAGGTTTGCAGAGTCAATAGGGCATCGAAGGGCCGGTGACGGAGGCAGAGCTTTCACCTCTACCTGTCCTTGCAGAAAAAACATACGTAAAAGTCCTGGTAAGGCACAGGCAACACTGGCAGAGACTTCACGTAGGCTCGGTAGACGGCAGACAACGGGCGGGCGAGAGGCGCCCGAAGGCTCCGTGACAGTAGCATGTCTGGGCCCTCAATGCACTCTTGCTGTGTCAGTCTTTATCTCGGACTCTCTTGATCCAGGGAGGCTCTGAAGATCTCAGAAGATGGAACGTCAGGCAGTACGAGTAGTTTCTCACAGTTTCCTGATGTAGCGTCGCTGCATCGCACGGGAGAGAGGGGCGCATGCAGAACCGAAGTGGCTATCCTTGAGGCATTCTAGGCCACTGACTGCGGAGACAACATGGGTTTCTGCCAGGTGGGAGTCACTGGAAGCCGGTCACTGGGACACCAGCGGTGCTTATAAAGTTACCGGGCGGTATCCCAGACTGTCAGGAACGGTGGGTGGCCTAGACGGTGACAGTCCAGCGCAGTTCTCACATAGAACAGGAACGTCAGGCGGGGAGAGGCCGCACTGACACCTAGGGTGGACTCTCACTCTATCGACCCTAGTGTGTCGGGAGGTTTTCCCGGTGGCGTACTGGACAGTCCCCCTCAATGAAGTGGCCGCACTCGCGCCACAGTAGATTCGCAAATCTTCTGACCAGCGATCGCGCGCACGTATAGTGGGCGAGGTGCATTGCGCACGACGGCGGGACGGACACACTGGAGCGGCGTGCACTGGAGCGCGTCCAGGTAAGATAGCCGGCGTGGGGCGGGGGCGGTCGGGGTGACCGCATGTCCGTCCGGGGGCCCCCTCAGCAGGCGGGGGAAATTTGGGCCGAAGGGCACGCCGCCTGCGGCCCGCCATGACTTTTAATTCCTTTGGGCCCTTCTCCCCTGTTGCCGCATAGGCCCTTACGAGAAGCAGCGGAGGGGTTTTTAAGGGGCCGATGAAAAACGGGTGCCATGCGGGGAATTCTGGGGCACGAAGTTTGTTGTAAAACCCCCTTTAACATCCTTTAAAAGAAAAAACCATGCTGGTGTAAAGGGGTGATGAGGTAACCAGATGGGGGGGCAGGTCACGCCCCGCTAACTTATCTTTGATATGACTGGCAGCCTCCCGAAGGTTTTTGACCAGGGCCCAATTTTCATGACATTCAGAGACCGGTCCGGAACTGTACAGTATAATGTACCACCGTGGAGTCACCCTGTCGGAGCTGGAGAAGCGAGGAGGCTGCTGAGGAGGCACGTCTTGGTTCCTCAAACACTTTGCGGAAGGAGGCCAGGAAGTTTGTCAAATTGGCAGTCACTGGGTCCCCTTGTTCCCATAGGAGAGCAACCGGATAGCAGAGAAATAATAAAGACCACCTTTGTCCAATATGTAGTAAACTGGTGGTCCAGAACCTCAAAATGAATTGTGGATTGATTCAGGTCACCACTGTAGCGGGTAGGCGGCAGCAGGTGCAGAGAGATGCTGCTTAGCACGGTAAGAATAGGGGCTGGTACAGAAACTGGAGCAGGAGGACCCTCAGCACATCGAGCTGCTAGCTTCTGTAGCATCACAAACAGTTGTTCTTGACGAGCACCCTGGTGCATAGTTTCTGCCACAAGACTTTCAGCATCTATCAACAGAGCTTTGGCGGGTTCCATGGCCCAGTTGTACTGCCATACTGCCCTTGTAAAGTAACATGTAAAGTAACATGGATCTGCTGGTCACCGCATAGAGTTGGCATAGCCTATGCCAGGGAGTGGAGTCTAAGGCACCCCTTGACTTTACCAGATGGGCTTTGCTGCAGGGAACCCACAGGTCGCTATCCCCGACACCCAAAGCAGGAGGCATGGAACACCTGAGCGGGCTCGAATGTGGAGCAGCAAATAGGATGGACAGGCACGGGCAGGAACAGCACATTTCAGTGGAGGTCAGACAGGCTAGACGTAGGCAGGGTCAGCAGACAGTAGAGTAGGTAGGTTTTGCTAGAGAATGCACAATGGAACGTCACTAGGGAACTGACACCAACAACTGGGCGTGGACGACAGGAAGGGGAATCCCTAAAAAGCCCCCAGCCAAAGGGCATAGTAGAGAATGAATTACCTGCTGTGTACTGGCCCTTTAAATCCAGGAGACCTGCATGCACGCCCCCTAGTGACCAGCAGAAGAAGGTGCGACTCATAGCAGGAGGACGCAGAGAAGTGCGTTGGTCAAGGAGGAAGCAGGATGGGGCCAAGTGAGTCCAAGTGCAGCGGGACGGAAGTGGGGGTGCCTGTGGCCAGACTGCGGCACGTGACATTACAGCATATCACCACATTCAGAAGAGTAGAAACATTTTTGAATGTTGCTTGTCAAAATGTGTTGCAAACATAATTCACTAATCGGTGCCATTTTCAAAGTGGTAAGGCAGAGACAAAATTTGTCTTGGGACACTCTTTTGGTGCACATACATGTGTCTCACAGTGGGACACAATAATAAAGAGCTGTGAGACCCTTTCATACATTTCAAACATTTTCATAACATTGACGAATGCGACACTAACCGAACGAGCCATATGACTCTAGTCTGAAACAGTTTTAATACATCTGGCCCATTGTGTTCTATATAACACATCAATAAATATCAGCTGTAGAGACATGTTTAGAAGGTTAGTACCCCACAATAAAAGGTAGTGTTGGTGGTTGTCAAACTGTCCTTGACTAAGGGTATAACGGATATGGTAATGAAGCCTTGCCACCGAGATACCTTACCAACAAATTAATCACAATAATTGTAGTATGGTAGAAAAACTTAATTATTAAAATATATAACACCAACATTTATAAATCAACACTATACGATTACTCTAAAACTTTATATGGCCTATATATAAATGACTGTCACAGAAAAGTGATACAATTACAAAACTTATTTTAGTGCCACTTTTGCTGTTAAAAAATGAATAATTAAATAAATACGAAAATATGTAAAACTTAATTTTGTTACTATTTTTCATGATATTATTATTAAAAAACAAAAATGTAATGTAAATATTACATGAAAACAAATCCTTACATAAAATAAAAGCAGACCAACAAATAGTAGAATAACCAATTTCAAGGAAGTGTTATAGCATTTAAAACCACATGTACTAACGAAAATGAAAATATGCCTGGTCAGAAATCAGTTTAAGGTAAGCCCAGTCAGTGATGGTGGGTGGGGGGAGTCCTGCACTTAACTATTCACTCTTGTCACAACCCCTCCCCTGATCCTGCACTGAACTACTCCCCCATGCCATGAGCTCCTCCCTGGTCCTGCACTGAACTCCTCCACCATGTCATGAGCTCCTCCCTGATCCTGCACTGAACTACTCCCCCTTTCATGAGCCCCTCCCCTGATCCTGCATGGAACTACTCACCCTTGTCATGAATCCCTTCTTTATGCCTGTGACCACGCTCCAGGCACTTTCTGACAAATTGGTTCCCTCAAATTACAATTGTAAAGTGCCTGGCTATTGTGTGAGATTCCCAGCTTCTGACAGTAATAAAAGGGGCGGCACACTCTGGCTGCCATTCTAGCAGAGCCAGTACACTTTAGTGGCATCAATGACCCCAATGAAGATCCTCACTCCTGCTTAACCACAGTGCCCGACCCTGGATGACGTTACCAGTATGCCATCCTTAAGGCTTGCCACTTCCAAAGCTCAGCCTATTCACACCATGAGGTTTAACATCCTCTATAAGTTAAAATGATTCCACAATAACTTGGCCTGTAAATTCCACCTGACTCCTTAAGTGCAACATAAAAACTGTGATAGTTTGTAAAATATGCCATGATGCATATGACACGTTATGTTTTTTTTAAAATATATTTTATTTAGTTATTTTTTTCTTTTTTGAACAATAACTTCAATGTCAGGAACATATAATGTAAACAATGAAAAATGTTCAGCAAAAAATTATGAAAAAAGGCAAAAATAGCTTATTCCAGACTCACAAAGAGTCATCCTATAGCACTCATGAGAGGAAAAGCCCCTTTGGACCTCGAGGAAACCCTGGCTGAAGCATTGCTCTTAGGCTTAGAAGGATAATGTCAACATGTAACTCATCAACGTCATAATAAAATTGTATCTGATACTAGATATAGAGATAGAGGCAACATAAATAGATACAATAATACAGTCATCATTGTACAGGTAATAGCTAAATACAAATTTTAGAGTAGTCATAATACTAGGGGCGGGTGCGAGGGAAATGTTTCCTCCACTCCTTCTGGTGAGAGAAAGAGGAAAAAATAGATTAAGTTACATCTATTCCTAAACCCCACCCTCCTCACAGTAAAACACTATGCATTCACATACTCCTTCATCTTACAGCACAACCTTGCTTATATTTATACAAACAGGAGCTACAGGACTACACAGGCACTATAGGACCCCCCCAATGCACTTTACAGTAAAAAAAATATGCATGAACCTACTTCGTCCTCTCACACAGAACCACCTATACTTAAATCCATAAAGCTATACAGACAGCAACTAAAATGCTTGAACAGCTGCTCTACACAGCTATGGACCACTACTTTGTAACAACAAGTTCTCTATTTGGTGATTCATGTGGCATGGTGTGGCATGGAAAATTACTTCTACTTAAATAATCAAATATACCAAATAAAGAAAAGGAACTGCACACCCATTTTACATCGTACACCTCCTTTAACAGGCCCTTCCTCACATAAATAAATCATATTTGACACATTTAAAAAAAATCACTTTTTTATGTTACAATATGCTTAAAGAGAACCTGTCACATAGATTATGCCCCCCTTGCTGAAGACAGAACAAGGAAGTGTCAGACCTGCTGTTTCCAGCGCTGTGTCCCTTATTCTGTAAGATGCTGTAGTTTTCGTGTAGTTAATGCTCAAATCTGCAGTTTTCAGCCAGAAAAGAGTCATTCGAAGAGTCCTTCAGAGTGTCAGTTTTTTTCAAACCCCGCCCACCTGAGGCTAGCCCCGCCCACCTCAACTGACAAACCTATTACTTTGAATAGGTAGAAACATGTGAATAACTGTCAGTGGGCGGAGCTAGCCTTTGGTGGGTGGGGCTAACACCTGCTCATGAATAAGATTTGAGGGGTAAATGCTCTAAAACTGCTGCATCTTACAGAATAAGGGACACAGCGCTGGGAACAGCAGGTCTGACACTAGCTTGTGCTGTCCTCAACAAGGGGGACATAACCTATGTGACAGGTTCCCTTTAACTTAAATTAATAATTAAATGAAAAATGAATGCTTTCATTGGTACCATGTTGGGATACAGAAGAGTTGTTGATCCCTTTTTATTGTGTTTTTTGTGAGACTGGATGAACAAAATGATGCAGTTCTTGTATTTTTTATTTTTTTTAAATTCACTACCTAGATTAAATAACTTGAGAACTTTATAAATCGGATCATTATAGACACAACAATGCCTATTATGTGTACCTTTTTATATTTATATTTTTTACACAAAATTAGTGATGGGCGAATTGATTCTAACGAAGTGGAATTCGTTTAGAATTTCAGGAAAACTTCGGTTCTGAACGAAGTCGAAGTTTGGGTACTTCGGGTGAACGAAGCGTGCTTTTGATTGATAAAATGGCTGAGAGCACATGGCGTTACATGGGGCAAAGAACTCTGGGAGGAAGAAGGGCATAGCCTGCATGACATGTGCAGAGAAGAAGCCAGTCAGAGACCGGCGGGATTCTGTGACGTCACCGGGCGCGACGCTGGAAGCTCACACTCCTCTCACTGTACTGATCAGGGAAGGTGCTGCTGCGGCTGATTGTGATAGCTCTTACTGAAGAACTGATTTTTATACAGCGATTTTTGTGGGGTGTCTCAGCTTGTCTCAGAGACTGCTTCTCTTAATGTTCTATTTCTGATTTTTTTGGGTATTGGATCTGAAGTCCATTGTGCGTCCACTGCTGCTGCATATACATTTAAATCCTATCTGCTCACAGCACATTGAATATCCAAGGGGGATCTAAGCCAGTTCCTGTTGTATTCATTTAAAGAAACAGCGTTTTTACAATACAAATACCGCTTCATTTTTGGCTGCTCAATTCTTTTGCGCAATTTACATCCAGGGGTTAATTAAGCGTTGTTTTTCTGCTGTGGTGACAAAAATAAACCGTCTTTTTCACCGCCAAAAATTAAAATTTTCCTGTAGCATAATTCACAAGCGAAGGTTAATTAAAATTTTTTCTCTTTTTGTGTAGCGTAGAAAACACGCAATTGTAACACGCTACAAAGCTAGTAGTTTGTGGCTGCTCAACTCTTTTGCGCAATTTACATTCAGGGGTTAATTAAGCGTTGTTCTGCTGCTGTGGTGACTCCAAGAAACCGTCATTTTCACCGCCAAAAATTAAAATTTTCCTGTAGCATAATTCACAAGCGAAGGTTAATTACAATTTTTTTCTCTTGTTGTGTAGCGTAAAAAACACGCAATTGTAACACGCTACAAAGCTAGTAGTTTGTGGCTGCTCAATTATTGTGCGCAATTTACATCCAGGGGTTAATTAAGCGTTGTTTTTCTGCTGTGGTGACAAAAATAAACCGTCCTTTTCACCGCCAAAAATTACAATTTTCCTGTACCATAATTCACAAGCGAAGGTTAATATAAATTTTTTCTCTTGTTGTGTAGCGTAGAAAACACGCAATTGTAACACGCTACAAACCTCGTAGTTTGTGGCTGCTCAATTCTTTTGCGCAATTTACATCCAGGGGTTAATTAAGCGTTGTTCTTCTGATGTGGTGACTCCAAGAAACTGTCTTTTACACCACAAAAATTACAATTTTCCTGTTCCATAATTCACAAGCGAAGGTTAATTACACTTTTTTCTCTTGTTGTGTAGCGTAGAAAACACGCAATTGTAACACGCTACAAAGCTAGTAGTTTGTGGCTACTCAACTCTTTTGCGCAATTTACATCCAGGGGTTAATTAAGCATTGTTTTTCTGCTGTGGTGACAAAAATAAACTGACTTTTTCACCGACAAAAATTACAATTTTCCTGTAGCATAATTCACAAGCGAAGGTTAATTACAATTTTTTCTCTTGTTGTGTAGCGTAGAAAACACGCCATTGTAACACGCTACAAAGCTAGTAGTTTGTGGTTGCTCATTTGTTTGGCGCAATTTACATCCAGGGATTAACTAAGCGTTGTTCTGCAGTTGTACTCAGTAAAAGAAACTTTGTTTTTCACCGCCACTGAAGAAATTCTGTAGCATAATTCATATCCGAAGGTTAATTAAGCCTGTTTGTGCTTTTATATGCAGTAAAATACACCGAGTTTTTAAACGGCACATACAAGTCAATTTTTCCAGCCCATTTGTGGAGCGCAATTTATATCCAAGGATTACCAAGCTTGTTACTGGGTTCATTTGGAGTCAAATACAGGGTGTGTATTTATCATATACAGATATCTTCATCAACATGTCTGTAATTTTAGAACAAAAGTATGTCAGACAAAGAGGTGGCAGGCTCTTCACCTGCGAGTGGCAGAGGCACAAACATTCCAGGCCCAGGTCGCAGCACAGCAAGGGGACGTGTGCTGACTAGCAACCCAATGGTTCTTGATTGGTTGACTAGAGTCGGTGGGAACGTCAGACACAACCCTTAGTTGGCATGGCCCGGGAGCGGGTCAGCGGCCCTCACCTGTCCTCAACCCGCCTCTGTCCCATCCGGTTCCCTCAGCCAGAGATCTACTATGTGATCTGGGCTCAGCATTACTATATATGCGGGGGTGAAAAAATTGAGGAGGTAGTCAGCAGCTACTTGGCAGCAAAGGGAAAGGGGGCCAATACCCCCTGCTTTGTTGCAGTAGGCGGCAAAGTATAGATGTTGAGAGTGGCAGGGGAAAGTCATTTTGTGAGGGGTCAGCTCTGCATACCAAGACTGGTGATGAGGACAGCAGTGACGATGAAACACAAATAGATGATGTGTAGCCGACCGCACTTGGGAGCCGGGTGAGGCAAGGGTTTTCATCATCGTCAGGAGAAGAGGGCGTCAGCTTGCGGTCAGGCAGCGGCGCAGCCAGCAAGTGGGTCGTGTGGCCTGAGTCAGCAGGATAGCAGCATGTGAGGTCGGAGCCAAGCGGCCACGGGGGTAAAAAACCCGCTTCGCAGGTCAAGAAAGTAGCGGCCAAAAGGGGGTCAGCGAGGGCAGCGGCAGCAGTATTCACTCAGTGCGGAGCGTTGGCGGTAAAATCCGTTACCGGCGGTGTGGCAGTTCTTTGCTAAGACACCGGAGGAGCCGAATATGGGTATATGTAGAATCTGTGGGCAGAAAGTGAAGCTGGCCAGGGAGCTAACGTTGGCACCACGGCCCGCGTAAAACACATCAGCGTCACCCCCCGTGGCCGGGGAGAAACTTTGGCTCAGATGGGGTTTGGCCCAAACCTCCCGGGCCCGCCCCCAAAAACAGCAGCACACCCGCCCAGGGGAAAACGCATCCCCTTTGCAGCCAGCCCAAGGGCCCAAAACCCAAACCTTTCTGCAAAAGGGGACTTTTCTTTTGACATCATCCCCCCGGGTCCAGATGGCCCTGCTCCTCGCTACTCTTTGGGGCCGCCAAAAAAAAAGTTTTGTTTCAGCGGGCGATTGCAAAGAGACAACAGAAATGCTTCCAACCATCCCTAAGGTCAGAACTGACCGTTTTCCTTTTCCAAGTTTTTTGGGTGCTGCAGCCCTCCCTTTCCAAATGGTGGACTTTTGAAAGGGTTAAGAAACTAAGGGCTTGTGCCGACCAGATGGAGATTTAAAAGCCGTAATTTTTTTTCCCAAAAAAGGCAGTACCAGCATTTCAAAATTTTGAACAGAAGGGGGGGCCAGCCCCTTGAGCTTATCGTTTTTTTCCAAAGGGTGAAGGGCCCAGCGCGGGACGTCGGAGCTGTAACAAAGGTCAGGGCCATAACATGTCCTTTAGGGCCCACGGGGTGAAATGTGCTTCTCCCCCAAAGGCACCCCAAACCAACTTGGACGGGAAAAGCCGCTTTTTTCCTCCACTTGCCCAAACTGCGGCTCCTCACCAATGCCGCCTCCCCTCCTCCACCACCATCTCAGCCTCCACGGGCACTCTCCACCCATCCCAAAAATGGTAGGGCACACCCGGTGTCCGCAGTTCACCCCTGGCTTGCCCCTGGGGCGAACAAGTCACACAGGGGGGGAACCCTCCCTTCCGCGTCATGCAGAAAAAAACCCGTGTGTGGCTTTCTCCGCCCCAAACCCTGCAAATGGGAACCATGGTGACGACAAAAAGAGAACATGGGGGCCGCGCTGCACCGAGGGGGGATGGTCCATGCCCCCACAGGGCCACGTGTTCAATCGGGTTTGTGAAAAGGTTCCTGAAGTCTTCCCCGATTTTCAGGGGAATTCTGAAAATGGCCAGGAAACTGGGGAAATGCACTTCATCCATTCCTACAAAGAAAAGGAACAACCTCCCCCCCGGATTTGAACGGCAGAAGGGCCTCCCCCAAACACACTTTTAAATCCCTGTTCCACCCTTTGGGAAATTTCCCAGCCTGCCCCATTTTTGGACCGACGAAATAACATAAAAACCCATTAAAAAATTTTTTGATACCGGGCGGACAGGAGTATCCCCTGTGTAACTTTGATGTCACCGGGTGGAAAGCCATGCGGACACCTGCCGTTTTTTGGGGCCCCATTCGAGGAGGCCACATTTTTTGTCAGTCGCCGGGACTACGGGATAAATTAACTCATTCCCCCCTGCTTCTTTCCGGGAACAAAGGCGAAAAATCTTTTCTGGGCGGGGGACTGGAGACGTGGCGACTAAAATCTCGTGGCCACATAAACCCGGTTTTGGGGACTAAAATTTGGAGGAGGAGGAGGGGGGAAAAACTTTGGAGCAAAAAAAAAAGGGCATTGTCTGGTGAAAGGGAGTGGTTTTCTCCCCAGGTGACAAGAGAGGAGGAGCGGGAAAGCACTGGGGGAGCTAGGGAGTGAGGAAAAACGAGGCAGATGACCCGCAAGCACCGGGGCAGTAAAACAGTGGAATTGGGGCAGGAACCCCTCGGGGGCACTTTGTTTCAGATGACCCGCAGCATGCTGATTTGCCCCGGCAGTGATATCAGAATAGTCAGCATCCGGCAGAGGGGGAAATTTTGGCCCCTCCACCCCTATTGGGGCCCTCGCTACCCGGGCCAAAATGGGGACCTTTTCCCACTAATTTAAGGGAGGACCAAAATCAAATACAAAAGGGAAAACCTCCTTTGTCTTTGGGGCCCCTGCCTATGTGCGGAAACAACCCTCCTCGACAGGCTGACCGGGGGGTTTTTTTAGCGCTCCCCCGTAATACAGCCGCGGGTGCTGGGGGGAAGGGGGGGGGTAGGAGCCGAAACCCGCTCCACAGCAGCAAACCCAAGTCTGGATCACTGAAAGAGCACTTCCTTCAAACCCCCCCTAGTGAGGATTTCATCGCCACAGCACAGAAAGGGCTTTGAGCAGAACCCCGAATCAACAGGGGGTGGCCTACTTGGACAGCACTCCCGGGCCCCACCAAAAAATTTTGAAAAAAAAAATTCCGGGGGGGAACCCCAATACGGGCAGCCAAAAAAGATGTGTGGCCGCCAAAATTTCCGAGTTTTTCAGGGGGGGAAAACGTCCCCCCGGCCCGTATGTGGCAAACAGAGCAGGTGTTCATGCAGCGGGGGCCATCGGTTTTCCCCAAGGGAAACCCGCTTGTCCAAGGGGGAAAGTCGAACAAATACCTTTGCCCCAAATGAATCAGGCGTGGAACACCCGGATTTTCCCCACACCAATCCCTTTGGGGGTCAGCTACATCACCATGATGCCTCACCCAAAAAGTGAGAAATAGTCGGGTTCCCCAAAATACCTGCCTCACCATATTCAGATGCCCCACCCGCCTGATGCCCACACGCTACAGTTTCTCCCTCGCCCCCCAACCCTCTTTTCCAGGGACTGGTAAATTTCCACCCACCTCCACACTCTGTCATTGGGGCCAAATGGGCCCGACCTCACCGCTGCCCCCCCCTACCTCCAAACCCTGTCATTTTGCCCACTCTGTGGGCCCACACCCCCTTTTTGCCACAACCATAATGTCAAATTTTGCCACGTCTGACCTCATGCTGCTGCTTTTGGCTGCTGCCGGAAACCCACACACTGTGTCCCCTTTTGCCACTTCCCACCTCATGCTTCGGGTGTGGCAAAGCCATGACCCACAAAACCCCCTGTCATTGTTTCCCCTGTTCCCGACCCCATTTCTGCTGCCCGTGGCGCTGGGTGACCTCCACACTGGTCATTGCCCCCCCCCTTTTTGGCCTATTCCTGTTTTTTTTCCACCTCCAGAAAAGTCATTGTGCCACGGGCCCGGAAACCCCATGCTGCTGCTGTGGCCCGGGGCCGTGAAACCCCCCCACTGTGGGCATTGTCCCACTCTGGGGGCCCACTCCCTTTTTTTGACACCCCCCCTGAAAATTTATTGGCCATTGTCTGACCTCAAGCTGCTCGTGGCTACTGCCGTTTCCTACATACTGTCATTGTGCCACGTCTACCTCATGCTGCCTGTGGCTATGCCGGACCCACCCCACTGTGTCATTGTGCCACCTTCCCACCCTATTTTCTGCGTGGCTGCTGCCGGACCTTTCCCCACTGTGTCATTGTCCCCCCTCGTGGCCTACTCCTGTTTTTTTCCACCCCCAAAATTCCCTTGTGCCACTGTCTGACCTCTGCTGCTGCTGTGGCTTGGGGTGCCCTTTCCCACACACTGTGTCCTTGGCCACCCTCTGACCCCCATGCTGCTGCTGTGGCTTCTCCGTGAAACCCACACACTGTGCCCTTGTGCCCCTGTCTGACCTTTAAAGCGCTGCTGTGGCTGCTGCCCCTGACCTACACACGTGTCCCTTGTTCCCCCTCTGACCTCAGCTGCTGCTGGGGGCTGATGCCGTGACCCCACCACTCGTCAATTTTCCAAGTTTGACCCCATGCGCTGCTGTGGGTGCTGCCCCTGACCTACACACTGTTTCATTGTGCCACGCTGACCTCATGCTGCTGGGTGTGGCTGCTCCGTGACCTACCCCACCCTGTCATAGTGCCACTGTCTGAAACCCATGCTGCTGCTGTGGCTTAAAGCCGTGACCTAAAACTCTGTCATTGTGCCACTGTCTACCTCATGCCTGGGTGTGGGCTCTGCCGGACCTACAAAAACTGTTTCATTGTTCCACTTCCCGTGGCCTACTCCTGTTTTTTTCCAACCCCCTAGAATGCATTGGGGCCACTGTCTGACCTCAAAGGGTGCTTCGCCCGTTGATGCCGCAAATCCACACTGTGTCAATTTTTGCCACTCTTTTCCCCACCCCCTGTTTTTTTTCCACCTCCCCCAATGTCATTGTGCCACCCCACTCTGACCCATCTGCTGTTTGGGTGCCACCCGTCACCTTTCCCCACTCCCGTTTACGATGTTGCCAAAACCCGAGCCCTCACCCTTTTTTTTTCCAGCTGTCGCTGCCATGACTTTTTCACTACATTCCCCCTTTTAGTTTTTTTTTGGGCAGTTTTGCCCCTTAAGTGCCCAGGAATTTTAGAGTGAAGCGATTTTAAAGCGGCGGCAGTCATCTGCATGTCATACTAAACACAACTTGTATGAAGACCAAACCAAGCTCCCTCCCGCATATTTTTAAGCATGGCACAACGTTCTACAGCACCCTGCAGGCTCTGTGCAGCCTGGAAATAGCTGTTTTTTAACGTGATTCGTCCCGAAGTTATTTTTTGCCGAGAAATCGGCGAAGTGAACAAACCGAATTTCGGGAAATTCACCCATCTCTTCACAAAATACATTTTTTTATTAGGGAAAAAGTTTTCTTACTTTTGTTTGTCCTACTATAGGAGTCGACTATGCAATTACTCGATTGCTGTTATAAAACATAGCCATACATCACTATATTGCTATGTATTATGCCTGTGCAAGGAAGCCTGTTAGGCCCCGACTTTGGCAGGGCCTAATATGCTTCTGTATATGGCAGGTCTGGATGGCATTTTTTAGCCTCTGACTGCTCTAGCAACCACATGCCTACCAACATTTAGGAAATGCAATGAGGTACACATCAGACTAACTTTCTTACCACACCCAAGCACATCCAATCATTCTCAGCTTCCTCCAGCAAACCAAAACAACAGTGGTGCTATTACAGTGTATTAAGATGCATTTACATACAATAATGTATTTTTCATAAATAAATACATGCAAATAGCCATAAGAAAATTGTCTATGTATGATACCTCTAATAAATAGTCAATAGTAACCAAATGATACCACTATACAAGGAGTAAATATATACTGTTACTGACCAAACCAGTATATCAAGGCCAATATTATCAATAATACAACTATTACCACCATACAATGACCGTATTGTGGTAGATACCAATTGTACACAAGCACTCTGCAAATGTATAAGCGATTACAGTACAGTTATATCCAGTGACTCACAAGTGACATCTTCTCTGAGTGGAAAAATTTGCTTTCCATCCAGTTCAGACCGCCATGATGACTTCTTCCAGCCACAACTCATCCATGCAGAATTTGTCACATAAGTATCTGAGAAACATTACTTTTACAGCACCTGCCTACCTGTGCCCCACCTTTGTGTAAAGTCAACAAGAGGTGATAGATGGAGGTTGTATTTTGTGTTGGCACTAGACTATTAACACAATGGTAGAGTGGAAGGGCCAGAAGAGGAGCTACAGGGCACAGCTTATAGACACAATCTCCTGGGAGGCCAGAGATAGAGGACCAAGCTCCTGAAAATTATGCTGCAGCTGTGGTCTGTTCACCCCAAGATCATACTGTACAGCCTGGACTCCCTCATCTGCAAACCTGCAGAGTTTCCACTTCAGGACTACTTCGGACTCTTTGGATTACTGCAGACCAGCGTTGGATCCAATTATTTAACAAAATGGTTAACAGGGGCTGTGTTGATTTAAATGAAATCTTTTTTGTGTGTTTTTTCCCCATTTGCTTCCAGTGTTAGTCATGGAGGTGTCTGACATTTATTTATTGATTATAGTGAAATGTCTATTTTTAATTTTTCAATTGATAAATAAATAATTATAAAAAAGAACATGGGGTTTTCCTATTTTAATAGCCAGCAAAAGTAAAACCAACAACCACAGGCTGATACTATTAGGATGGGAAGGTCTTTGGATTTCAGTTCCTTTCCATCCTAAAAATACCAGCCCATAGCCGCTCCAGAAGCAGGTCATCACATTTTCCCTGGTGCTTTGCGTGCTGGAGTAACAGTGAGAGGGGGTTACTGTCAACCTTCTGGTTACAAAAAAAACACTGTCCCATGGATACATCTGAGATAGTTGGGAAGTATGCAACCATTGGCACCCCACAATTTCATTGCCGCTATTAACCCACACCCTCACCGGACGAAGGGGCTCGGTGGCAAGTTGGAGTGTTGTGAGTCCACTGGTACTCTACTGAACAAAAATCTACCAAAATATTGCATTGGCCACACCTTAAACAACAATTCACCAAAGTTGCAATCGCCTGCACAATTGTCAGATCTAACACTCTACAACTTCAGTGGAGTCCATGTCCGGGGATATACTGTCAAGTGTCTGGACAGAAGTGGACTACCGCCTATACTTCTGCCGTGTCTCCTATGGAAATCTTTTTGAACGTTTGTAGTAAATCTTGGATAGACAGTGTGTCATGTTCTCTTGGCTATAAATACTGAGGCTATCATTTTGCACCATCCTTTTTGAATTGTCCTGTATTAAACAAGCACAGCTGATCTGTTCTAGGTTTGTATCATTTGATTTATTCCACTAGCAACTGCTGTGCTTGACTTTTTACCTTAGTTCCATAGACTTTCAGTGTAGCAACAGGGCTCATGCTCGACTGCCACTCCATGTAAACTCCTCCTAGCCAATCGCATGGGGGAACACTGTTCCATATTTTGGTGATTTTTGGAGTCCCACTGATGTAACATTTACCACCCATCTACTGGATAGACAATTGGGTGATATGTATGAAAACTGTCTAGGTCGAACACTGTCTTTATAGCAAACAAATAGAGCTCCCCATTCATTTTTTCAGAGCACTATATGAAATTAAAGGAGAGCTCTAATTGGTTGCTATAGGCAACAAAGAAAGTCTAACACCTAGACAGTTTTCATACACGAGACCCTTGATTCAATTGGTTGGAATACCCCTTTAATGCAACATTCACTGTGCATTGTAAATTTTCACTGAATAGGATAAGGATTTGCTGACAACGAAAGTTATAGTCTCTATTTTTATGATTACGCAATCCAGAGAAACATTTCTCCATAGTACAATATTATTTGACAGTTTTATAAGACATGTAACAAAGGAAAATGCTTAAACATCTTCACATTGACATAAATGTATTTTTCCCTGAAACATAAAAATAGCATTTTTTGGAGAAAACATTTATATGTAAAATGTGAAGATAAAGTACATACTTTTAGCTGTTTTATTATCACCAGAGCAGGGAAATAGAAAATATGACAAGTCAGAGGGTGAAACAATTTTAAGTGTATGTGCACAGGGATCACAAATGTTGGGGATTTTCTGCATGAGAAAATTTGCAGCATTTCCCAATTGAATCCAGAATGGCAAATACATGCCAGACTGTTTGCTATAGAATGGCAGCTGCAAATTTTAGGGCCCCTTCACACTTATATTTTGCATGTTTTTTGGGGGTATTTTTTGATGCATTTTATTTCTGGTGTATATTTTCCCATCACAAATCATGTAATTCCTTACCTGATTTGCAATGTGCAAAAATGCTCTAAAAAAGCATAAAAAATCACCCATGCAAACATACCCTTTATGGTACAGAATGTAAAATAATAGAAGTCCATCGGGAGAAATACGCTACAGTCTAAAAAAAAATGCTACGCTGCTTCCAACTAACATCTGGTCACTGTAGTTTTTTGCAAAAAAGTCACTTGAACAAATGCATGCATTTTTAGTAGCGGTTTCAGTAGCAATTATTTAGCAAAACTGCAATGTGTAAAGCTTCCCTTTAGAGAGGAATATGCTAATATCAGTTTAAAGTGAACCTGTCAGGTGGTTTATGCTGCCCTATCTGAGAGCAGGATGTGATAGAGGAGAGAAGCTGAGCTCTGTGATATATAGGATTATATGATAGAGGAAAGAAGTTGGGATTATATGATTTGATGCTAAGTTAAAGGCAGAATAAATCTTAAAAGTGAATCCGAAAATTCTGCTACTCCACCCACATACAGTGATTGACAGGTTGCTCTGTACACACACTGATACATGAAAAGCGCCAATCACTGTATGTGGGTGGGATAAGCAAGACTTCCACTGTCTCTTTAGGTCTGCTTTAAAGGGGTTTTGCCACAATGTAATGTTGACGTGGGAACCTCCAAAATGGGTTTTTAATCACTTTTCTAAATATATGTGATTACAAAAATTGCAGTCTGAGAGAGCTACAGCCTTCCTTACATGCCCTTGGTTACTTCAAAGCTTCTATTAGATACGACCTGACAAGAGCTGCTGGCCGGGCTTGCGCAGAGAGAGCTTCTTATCTGATGAGACTGAGCTGCAGAACTTTTCAAGGCACCGGGTAGAAATATGTTTTCTTTTGTATACAGAATAAACTAGTTGTAGTGTGATTAGCTCCCTGCTTTATCTGATGACAGAGAATTTTTGATTATTTGTTTGATTATTCCAGTGAACATGTCACACGATCCCTTATGCAGCTTTGTGCTCTCGCTGTGTGTGTCTCTCTCTCTTTCAGTTCCGTGATTTGTTTACATTAGCTTCTTAGCAGATAAGGCTCCTCCTGGCAAAACCCCTTTAAGAAAAAAAAAATCAATGGCGCAGATTTATCAATACTGTCTAATTCTTAGGCAGTGTAAACTTAGGGCGACATGTATGTACGGGCCAGGTTTCTGGTGTACTCTGAGCCAAAAAGCTGGTGTAGCCCTGTTATATAGACGTATGAACGGTCGCACTCCAAACGTTGGCGCAATGTGCACCTGCCCTGACACTTTTGAATGTGCCAAAGATGTGGGGGTGTTTTGATAATACATATAATATATATAAAATTATATAATATCCAAATAATATTTTTCTTATAAAAAACTAAAAATATAAAAATCTGTACAAAATTTTATTATTAACATAATTTTACATTAGAAAAGCAACTCAATGAACTACTTTCATTTCTATAGCGAAGAACAGAAGCTCCTAAACATCAATTATAAAGTTAAATGTTCCTCTTTCTGCTCTGTCACAATGCTCTCTCTGTGTCAGTCTCAATTTGTGGTTAGAATGTTGTACGAGATAAGTAGGTATTAGAGTATGTTTACACGGCTTATTTGGGAGCGCATGTTGCAGCGTATTGCGCTTTATACGTGGCAAAATGCGTATCGCAATTACGGTAATCCATAGCTCTCATAGAGAACTATGGATTACGAGTCGTCCCCCCACGCATACAATACGATCGTATTGTACACGCGGGGAGATAAGTGACATGTCAATTGTTCGCGGCTATTACATGCTGCGAACAATGCATGTCAATAGGGCTGCCGGCCCCCCGTGCTTTGGAAATACGCGCTCCAGCCCCGGGTGATTAATGCCTTAGCTGCGGTGATCTATTACGATCGCTGCAGCTAGGGCAAAGACAGAAGGAAGGACGCCGCTGCTGTCTGCTCACCTCACAGCCTGGGAGTGTAAGAAGAACTTTTGGGCTGTCTGTGACATCACCATGCCTCGCAATGTCTTATTGGCATGGCCAGGCATGGGTAGTGACAGTTGCCATAGAGACCAGTACATGGCAATTCTGCTATGTACTGGTCTCTGTTGTATCAGTGATCTGAAGGTCACTGATACAATTCCCCTATGGGAAAAAGTAAAAAAAAAAAAAATGTGAAAAGTAAAAAAAAAGTAAAAAAAAAAAGGCAAGACACAAACATAAAGTAAAAATACGTACACCTCTCTTTTCCCCTTTACAAACATCAGTTGCCCAAAAAAAGATAAAAAAATAAATAAAGTGATATTTAGTATGGCCCTGTGTGTAATCACCTACCCTATATATATGTCATATATGTCATGTTAATTAACCCACACAGTGAACGCCTTAAAAAGCAAACAAAAAACAATTACAGAATCACAATTTTTGCTTATCCCACATTTCATAAAATGGAATAAAAAGCGATCAAAAACTCATATAAAGTGGTACCAACTAAAAAGTCAGTTCAACGCGGAACAAAAAGAGCCCTTACACGGCTCTGCTAAAAAAACTATGGAACACCTGTGTGTCCAAAATGCACAATACATTCCTAGTTGAGATCCATGTGGGGTGTTGAATCCAAAATGGGGTGACTTCTGGAAGGTTTCACCTGTTTTGGTACTTTGGGGGCTTTGCAAATACAAAATGGCACCCACCAAAATCTGCATTCCAAAAGCCAAATAGTGTCCCTCCCGTGAACGCCTAGCCATGCGCCCAAACAGCAGTTTAATGTAGAGGAAAGCGAGCTTCAACCCGAAGATATAGTAAAAGATTCTCTTATTTCTTCAATGTTAAAAATATACAAAAGGAAACAACATCTCATATTCATGTCATTCACATAAAAAATAAAAATAGTGATGCATTTCGGGTCGGTGTTATTCCTTAGACGTATAGCAGGTAAATATTGTTAACATTGAAGAAATAAGTGAATGTTTTACTATATCTTCGGGTTGAAGCAGGCATTCCCCTACAATTCGCTATTATTGGAGCATTGGTTTCACTCCTAAATGGGCTCCCTTGGAGATAATTTAAGTGGGACTGCACTGAAAGCTGATCACCATGTGGGTACTTTTGTTTGTATTTAAACAGCAGTTTAACCCATATACAGGCAATTCTCGTCTTACACCGTTCCGACTTACATCTGTCCCCTAGTTAAAAACGGAGACTTATGGGGCATGCTGGCACTTGTAGTTCCATTTTCCACAGCAGATTTAGCTGTGGAACGACAAGTTCCAGCATGCCACAGCAGCACATATGGTGAAAATGAAAAGAAATCTTCTTAACAGGGGCACAGACGGCAAAACAAATGTAAAATCCCTTCCCTGCACTATCCAAAACTAAAAAAAAAACCTTTTGTGCTGGAGTTACTTTTAATAAATATACCTGTTCCGACTTACGTACAAATTCAACTTAAGAGCAAACCTCCAGTCCCTATCCTGTTCGTAACCCCGGGACCGCCTGTATAAGGTATTGCAGAACAAAATACTTTTCTCTGGGATTCCGTGTAAAAATGAAATTTTTTCACTCTCATCATTTGTCACTTTTTTTGGCAAATGTTGGCGCACACTAAGGGCCACATGTATGAAAACTTTCTAGGTCTAAAACTCACTTTGTTGCCTATATCAATCAATCAGAGCGCCCATTGCATTTCATATAGTGCTCTGGAAAAAGGAAAGGGGCGCTCTGACTGGTTGCTAGGAGCAAGAAAATAAATTTTAGACCTAGGCAGTTTTCATACATCTGGCCCTAAGCCACGCTCCTATTCAGTGATGCAAGGCCTTGTTACAGTGGCCACACCCATTTTGTTGGTCTATGTACAAGAATGTCTAGAAACTGTCTAAAACACATAGTAAATTGCCTTAATAAATGTTACCCAATATATTTGAAGTCTGCAGTTATGGATTTTGCTGTGAATCTGCAGCATTCCAGAGCAAAATCTGCAACAACCATAATTTATTGTGGATTTTTAGTTCCTTATGGAAATAAGAGTGGAAAATCTGCAGCATATCTTCAGTATAAATTGACCTTCCATGGATTTTAAATCTGCACCATATCACAATTTCTTTGCAGATTAGTGATGAGATACTCCTACATTTTGATGCTATACAAATGCACTGCATATGTTCTACATACAAATTAACTGCAGGAAATCTGCAGTTTATTGCCCCTTGGGAAACATGCCCTAGTACTTCAAGAATTGCAATATAAGGACTGAATGAACAAAAGTTTCAGATTCAGAGACTGAATGCAACCTCTCACAGACTAGGCCATTTCTCCCTCCATGCTATATTGTAACTCAGCAGGTTTTTGTTTTTTATTTGCCTGATTTTAATGTCTGTATGTGTCATGTTTTGAGCCATATAGTGAAACAGACAATATTGGCCTTAAACAGCAGGTCATTTTTTTATTCATTTTTTGCCTCTCAGTATTTTGGCAGCCATAACTTTTTAATTATTTTAATTGGCATAGCTATATATGGCTGGAAGAAATTGTAGTTTTCTTAGGCACTATTTGATGGTGTATATATATATTAAAGTATAATTTATTTAACTTTATTTTAAGGGTGAATGCAAAAATACTGTCAGTGTTTTTTAGTTTATTTTTTATACTGTTCATAGTTCAAACCTATAAAACAATGTAATGTAATAACAACTATTATGAGGACAAGTGAAAAAACTGTATAAAAGTGCAAAAAAATAAATAAAAAGTGAAACACAAACACAACAAATAAAATAAAAAAGTACACCGCCCTTTTCCCCTTTACAGATGCCAGTCACATCAGAAAAGATAAAAAATAAACTATGCATATTTGGTATTACCGCATGCATAACAACCTAACCTTACCTATATATCTGTCATGCTACAAAAAAGCATTAAAAAAGTCATATGAATGCCAAAGTGGTACCAATGAAAACACCAGTTCATCCAGCAAAAAAAAGCCCTTACACAGTTCTGTATACGGAAAAATAAAAACGTTATATTGCCATGTGCCCAAACAGCAGTTTACACTCACATATAGGATATTGCTGAACTTGGAAGAAATTGCCTAACAAATTTTGTGGTGCTTTTCTCCAGGATAGCTTGTAAAAATTAAACATTTTCTGTTAAAATTGCCGATTGTTGTAAAAAAAAAAATTTCATTTTCACAGCCTGATTCTAAAAAAATTTGTAAAACACCTGTGTTGTCAATATTTTCACTACACCCTGTCATATTCCTTAAACGGTGTGTCTTTCAATATGGGGTCTTTTTAGGGGTGTTTATCAATTTTTAGCACCTTAGGATGTCTGTAATGGCGCCTTAATACAATTGTATTGAAAGTGAGACCCCTAAGTCCAGTAGGTGCTCCTTAGTGCACTATGACCAAGCCCGGACTGCCCATAGGGCAAATCGGGCATTTGCCCAGTGGGCCGCTGGGGTCCGGGCCGCATCGCCGGCTCGGATCGCCCGCTGTGGGGGCTGGTGTTTCCCTCGGCGAGCCCCGAGTCCCAGTGCTGGTCTGTGGCGCACATACAGGGGCCGTAATGGTCGCATCTGTGACCGGACCCAGACTGTGACAGACCCAGCCATGGAGCCATAACGGCCGCCATCGTCATCGCACCCCTGCTCCGCGGCCTGTACCAGGAAGCCAGCGGCCGCTCCGGAGCAGCAGAAGAGGAAAGAGCAGGGGACGCAGGTAAGTATTATTTTTATATTTTTTAAACTACTTACTGTACCGTATTGATATGGACTGTGGCTTGCAGGTAAATGCTTGTCTTGATACCTTTAGGTGATGGAGCTGTGTGTTTATTTATCAATTATTTATTTGGCATACACTCTTTATTTTTTTCAGCATTGTCGTCACTCTTTAAATGAATGGAGCTAGAGGAGGTCATACAGGCCAGATAGGTAGCTAATTTGCACATTCTAAAATTGCCTGTTTCAGTGTAAACGTCTCTCGCATTGTCTTCATTAGTATGCTCTTTTGTGTTAGTGGTATTTTTCCCTATATTATATCCCCTGAGGAGATCCTATCTACCAGGGAGGATGGAAACATGTTGGGATTCATAGTGTGAGGGACTAATAGGGCTTCTCTAGTAAGGGATAGGTTCGTGACGGGACCGTCCTTTTCTTCGGGACGATAATCCTGCTTTAGGTAGTTTAGTACTAGCTACCTAGGGATTAATAGTGTGTAAAATAGCCGTTCCTTAACCTATGGTATCAGCTTTTATTATTATTCTATTTTCCTCTGTGTAAGGCCGTGTTCACACGGCTTATTCCCGACGGATTTGTGCGCCGTATTGAGCGCACAAATCCGCCGTGAATAAGGGGCGGGACGGGGGCGGCCCCATAGACAATGCATTGTTTACGGCGCGTCCGCGCCGTAAATAATGTGCATGTCACTTTCTCCCCCCGCAGCGGATTCGCCGAGCGGGGAGGAGCGACGGAATCCACTGTTCTCTATGAGAGCAGTGGATTACCGTAATTGCTGCCGCGGATTGGCGCCGTACTGAAGCGCAAATCCGGCGCGCAGTACGGCGCCAATCCGCGGCAAAATAAGCCGTGTGAACGGGGCCTAAGAGGCTTTTGCCACATCATTTTAATATATTTAAACATTAAAGGTTATATTTTAATTTTATTGGTTCTCTCCTTATTTAGGGATTTGTTGTTTGATTTACTTACTGTCCCTGTCTGCCTATAAGTGGCCCTACCTGGCTATATACTGGCCTTGCCTTCCGGTATACTGATCCTGCCTGCCTATAAGTGGCCCTGCCTATCTATATACTGACCCTGTCTTCCTGTATACTGACCCTGCCTGCCTATAAGTGGCCCTGCCTATCTATATACTGGCCCTGTCTTCCTGTATACTGATCCTGCCTATGTGGCCCTGCCTACCTATATACTGGCCCTGCCTTCCTGTATACTGATCCTGCCTGGCTATAAGTGGCCCTGCCTGCCTATAAGTGGCCCTGCCTATCTATATACTGGCCTTGTCTTCCTGTATACTGACCTTGCATGCCTATAAGTGGCCCTGCCTATCTATATACTGGCTTTGTCTTCCTGTATACTTATCCTGCCTGCCTACAAGTGGCCCTGCCTATCTATATACAGATCTTGTCTTCCTGAATACTGACCATGCCTGCCTATAAGTGGTCCTGCCTACCTATATACTGGCCCTGCCTTCCTGTATACTGATCCTGCCTGCCTATAAGTGGCCCTGCCTATCTATATACTGGCCCTGCCTTTCTGTATACTGATCCTGCCTGCCTATAAGTGGCCCTGCCTATCTATATATTGGCCCTGTCTTCCTGTATACTGGCCCTGCCTACCTATAAGGGGCCCTGCCTACCTATAAGTGGCCCTGCCTGTCTATATTCTGGCCCTGCCTGCCTATATACTGGCCCTGCCTGTCTATATACTGGCCCTGCCTGCCTATATACTGGCCCTGCCTGCCTATATACTGGCCCTGCCTGTCTATATACTGGCCCTGCCTGCCTATATACTGGCCCTGCCTACCTACATACTGGCCCTGCCTGCCTATATACTGGCCATGCCTATATACTGGCCCTGCCTGCCTAATGGGGGTCTACCTATTTACATGTCACTTATCTGACATTTTTTAATTTCTAATTTTTAGGGTCTAACATATACTGTTTGCGGAATTGATAGAAAAGTGCTGAAAAAGAGAGGAGTCTAAGATGTATTTGTGATAAATTCTACAGGGACGAGTAGTGATCGGGAGAAGAAGACGTTGCATTCTGTATCGGACAGAGAAAAAATGGAAAAGAACAACTCATCAGCGAAGACATCCTGGAGGTTTGGGGCAGATGGAGAAGAAAAGGAGAAGAGAACAACTCCCATCAGAGTTGACGTCTCCTGTGAGTCCCTGCTGTCAGGGGTCATTTTACTTATGTGTTGAATCAGTGCTGTATTCATGTAATGGTGACCTGATTACTGGTGATGTGATTGGTGGGGTTGTAGGTTATGTTGGTGCTTATGTAGTGTCAGTTTGGGCTTGTCCCTGATTGTAAAGCAAATCCACACCTGACCTGTGATGAGGGGTTTCTCTGCACCACTTTTTCTTTCTTGCTTGTGTGTAAGGGGCTCTCACACAGAGCGGTTTTTGGTGCATTTTTTTATGCGTTTTTTTGTGTAGAAATGTACAGCATTAACTGCTCTGCCTTTCTGCACAACAACGCACCAAAAACACATAAAAAATGCTCTGTGTGAAAGCAGCTTTATAGTGTAGTTTATTTTAGAAAGAGGCGAGGTGCGAGAACGAGGGAAATTTTGTAAACGGATATTGTATGTGGTCTGGTGGGGGCTCTGTGCCAGGGCTGATTTTTATTCCCAGTCCAGCCCTGACTATGACCACATATGGATGTCTCTAAAGACAACAGAATTGTGGGAATCGATACTGTGTTGCATTTTCCTGGTCACATCTACCGTGTTCCAGTTAAAAATGGATAAAGATTGAAAATCTGCAAAAAAAGTGAAATTTTGAATGTCACCTCCACTTTGCTTTAATTTCTGTGAAACACCTAATGGGTTAATAAACTAACTAAATAAATACTGTTTTGAATACTTTAATGGGTGTAGTTTCTTAGATGGAGACATTTATGGGGATATCTAATATAAAGGCCTCTCAAAGCCATGTCAGAACTGGACTGGTCCCTGAAAAAAAATAAATGTTGAAAATTTTCTTGAAAATGGGCAAAATTACTACTAATGGAGACATTTATGAAAGGGGTTTTCGCAAATTTCTGGTTTTAAAGGTGCCAAACGTGAGCGGGCTATGATGTATAATGCGCCAACCAAATGTGTTAGGTGCATTGTTCACAAGACTCCAACACTTTTTAATGTGCCTAACATGAAGGGGCGTTCTGGGGTTGGTGTCGCACCACACTCGTAATATTAGACACATATATGAATGTGGTTCGGAAAAACCAGGCGCTTTGCTGCTTGAACAGGCAGACCTATTTTAATGTGGTCTGCCTGAACCTGAGCAGTCGAAGTGAAGCTAGATTTGCTGTTAAGGCAAAAAATGTCCAATATTTCTCAAATTACACCAGTACAATAATAAAAAGTAATTTATGATCTTTATCATAACTATATATAATTAGATTATTTAAATGTAATAAAAATGTATAACATAAAATTCAAATTCAAATATATATCCCAAAAATATAAAAATTTCTCCTATAAAATGTATTTAAAATTAATAGAATCTAAAACTAATTTTACATTAAATAACCCACTGATGTTGTTCAGATTTTTACATTTTTAATTTTTACTACATTAAATTTGAAAATTATTTTTGCTGCTCTCACCCTTTATTCTGCATAGAGCAAGAGCCAGCACACTACAGGTTTCTATTCCCTGGCATGCTATTTTAATGCCTTTTCTTTTATTTCCAGCCTATCTATAGCCTTTACACATGTTAGGTGCATTACTAATGCGCCTAAGTTCCATAATGCGCCAAACACACAGGTGAGCCGCATCGAAATTTAGACTCCATTTATAAAACCACTTTCATACATTCAGGCACATTATACACTGAAAACGAGATGTGATAATTCATTTCTAAGTCCCTTAATTTCGTAAAAAAGCTAAAAAGACGTTTAAAAAATGATGCCAACCTACAGTAGACATATGGTAGATACTAGTTATAAACTACTTTGTGTGGAATAAGTATCTTTCTTGCACGCAGACATTTTTGAAGTTTAAAAATGGCAAACTTTCATGATATTTGGATATTTTTCACAAATAAACAAGGATTTTTTGGACCAAAATTTCTTAAAGCACAATGTGTCATGAGAAAACATTCTCTTATACACATGGATAGGTAAAAGTGTCAAAAAGTTATTCTCGCATAAAGTGATGTGTCAGATTTAAAAAATGGGCACTGTCAGGGAGGTCAAAACTGGCTGCGGTGGTAAGAAGTTAAAGAAGTACGGGCGTGTCCCCACTGCACGGGTTTTCTGCCCGGCGTTTCTTCTGTCCGGTTTTCGGGCGGCAGAAGAACATGTCTTTGTGAAGGGGAAGGGCTTTTCTCCGCTAGTCGCGGAGAAAAGCTGTCCTCCTGTGGCCGTGTGCATGGCACGAAAACAATACAAATACCCGTCGGATAAACCAATCGGTATTTGTCCTGTGCCATGTAAATAGCCCCTAAGAGTGCAGTTAGCCCGGTGTGTTTAGAGGAACATGTGAACATCCCAAGCTTAGGGTCCTGACCAACTATGATCGCTATACACTCTTTAGCTATGCCACTGTGTGTAAAACTTGCCATTGAATAGCTCCCACCTTATCATTGGGCCAACAAGTTTTTTACTCAACTTCACCATAACCATAAAGAATATGAAGATCATGCATGCTTTTTTTCATTTGGGAAAGAGGAATAAGCTGTGGTTTATCACCCACAAGAATAAAACATTAGAAAGTTTGAAATCTAACATATCCTAGAAAGCCTCCCGCAGGCTGGCAGATCTTGAATGTTAGTTTTGGTTTGGCCATTGCCGAGTGAACATGGTAGAAATTTAAAATAGGGTGGTAATTGGCATGACCTTACAAAAATGAGTGCCCTTTCTCTAGACCTTTACAAATATGTACTGTAAATGAACAGGTTGTTGAGTTGACTGTTGTTGACTGTCAGCAAAAGGCTATACCATGGCATCTGTCTTGGTTAAAGGCATATTCTTTGAAACATCTTATAAATTAACTGCTTAATGATCAGATACCAAGTACACAATTGAGTCACATTATTATGATCATATATCCAGAATAACCTCTATGTACAGCTGGATAGCAGCTAGACAGCCTAGGAGTGACTCAATAAGATCCTGGTAGGTTGTCAGAGGTATCGGGAGCCACATTGACTTCATTGGTGAACACTTGATTGGGTTCAAGTCTGCTGAGTTAGGGGGCCAGAGTAATCAGGAATGGCACAAGCTATTCTGATGTCCTTGGCAAATAGGGCACTCCCTATTAGCACTCCCCAATGAAAAATTTAGCCTACTTTAAACCTCGTGGTGTCCCCTTCCTGTCTGGGATGAAGTAACGTCTTAGGCAGTCACCTACCTCCTAACTTTCATCCTAGCCCAGAGGGTAATACTTTAAAGTCTTGGTCATCATGACACATGGTGCTTCACAGTTTCCATGTCACTTATTCAAAATGGTGCCATTTGTTCACTCATGATACTTTTTCACCACTGCAGCATGCAAACAATTTACAAACTGCACAGTCTCAGAAATACTGCCACCCATAGCCCAATAGCCAATAAACATCCCTATTTACAACTCTCATAAATCATACTATAGACCTCTGAGAATAACATTGGATATGTGTACAGACAACCTATCACACACTGATATTCACACCAAGCAAGCTCGCCACATGTGACTTTCTTCATGAGCTGACTGCCGATTCCGAAAGAAGAAAGTGGTCCTAATAATGTCACTCAACTATGTACTGCTGATAATGCAGCAATGCCTCGTGCTTTTCTAAGCGAAATGGAGATTGTTTTGACTTGACTGTTTATTACCTTTGGGGTCTGGAAGTACAAGCCCTGTTTCCCTGAAAATAAGACACCCCCCAGAAATAAGACCTAGTGCAATTTTTTTCAAGCTTAGAAATATATGGCCTCCCCTGAAAATAAGACCTAGCAGCAGTCAGAATAGAGGGAATTGATATTAAATTGCATTTGCCTGGTCATACAGTGAAGGAAATAATTATTTGGTTCCTTGATGATTTTGTAAGTTTGACCTCTGACTATGACATGAACTGTATATTATTTTAATGGTAGGTTCATTTTATCTTTGTTAGATAGAATATCCAAAATAAAATCCAGAAAATCACATCGTATAAATTATATAAATGTATTTGCATTTTGCTGAGAGAAATAAGTATTCGATCCCCTACCAACCATTAAGAGTTCTGGCTCATACAGACCTGTTAGATGCTTCTAATGAACTCATTACCTGCCTTAAAGACGGCTGTCTTAAATAGTCACCTTTTCATAAGACTCCTGTCCACAGACACAATTTATCAGTCAGAATCTAACCTCTACAACATGAGCAAGACCAAAGAGATTTCTAAGGATGTCAGAGACAAGATCATAGACCAGCACAAAGCTGGAATGGGCTACAAAACCATAAGTAACATGTTGGGTGAGAAGGAGACAACTTCAATAGTACGAAAATGGAAGAAATATAAAATGACTTTCAATCGACATCTGGGGGAACCATGCAAAATCTCATCTCATGGGGTATCCTTGATCATGAGGTAGGTAAGAGATCAGCCTAAAACTACACGGGGGAAACTTGTTGATGATCTCAATGCAGCTGGGACCACAGTCACCAAGAAAACTATTGGTAACACATTACGCCGTAATGGTTTAAAATCCTGCAGTGCCCGCGAGGTCACCCGCTCAAGAAGGCATATGTGCAGGCCCATCTGAAGTGTGTCAATGAATACCTGGATGATTCTGTGAGTGATTGGGAGAAGGTTCTGTGGTCAGATGAGACACAAATTGAGCTCTTTGGCATTAACTCAACTCGCCGTGTTTGGAGGTAGAGAAATGCTGCCTATGACTCAAAGAACACCATCCCTACTGTCAAGCATGGAGGTGGAAACGTTATGTTTTGGGGGTGTTTCTCTGCTAAGGGCATAAGACTACTTCACCGCATCAACGGGAGAATGGATGGAGCCATGTACTGTATAATCCTGAGTGACAACCTCCTTCCCTCCTCCATGACATTAAAATTGGGTGGGGGCTGGGTCCTCCAGCAATATAGTGACCCAAAACATGCAGTCAAGGCCTCAAAGAAGTGGCTCAAAAAGAAGCATTTTAAGGTCATGGAGTGGCTTAGCCAGATCTTAATCCCACAGAAAATTTATGGAGGTAGTTGAAGCTCCAAGTTGTCAAGCGACAGCCTCAAAATCTTAATGATTTAGAGATGTTCTGCAAAGAGGAGTGGAGCAAAATTCCTTCTGAAATGTGCGCAAACCTCATAATAAACTACAAAAAACGTCTAACTGCTGAGCTTTCCAACAAAGATTTTGCCACCAAGTGTTAAGTCTTGTTTGCCAGAGGGATCAAATACTTATTTCTCACTGCAAACTGCAAATAAATGTATATGATTTATACAATGTGATTTTCTGGATTTTATTTTGGATATTTTATCTCTTAGTGTTAACATTAACCTACCCTTAAAGTTATAAAAATAATGTTCATGTCTTTGTCAGTGGGAAAACTTACACAATCAGAAAGGGATCAAATAATTATTTCCTTCACTGTATCTACCGTGTTCCTGTAAATTTTGAAATGCTGTTTTGAATACTTTAAGGGGTGTAGTTTCTTAGATGAAGTAATTTATGGGGGTATTTAACATACATGGCCCTCAAAGCCACATCAGAAATGGACTGGTCCCTAAAAAAAAATATGTTTTCTTGAAAAATTACTACTAAATTTCTAAGCCCCCTAATATCGTAAAAAATAGAAGACATTTAAAAAATAATTCCAACCTACAGTAGACATACGGTAGAAGCTAGTTAGAAGCTATCTTGTGTGAAATAACTATCTGTCTTGCATACAGAAATTTTAGAGCTTTGAAAATTTTTCAACATTTTGATATTTTTCACATATAAACAAGATTGTATGGACCAAATTTTTTTACTAACTTAAAGCACAAAGTATCACGAGAAAATGATCTCTGAATCACATGGATAGGTAAAAGTATCAAAAAGTTATTCCTATGTAAAGTGACGCATGTTAGATTTAAAAAATGGGACTCTGTCAAGGAGGTCAAAACTGGCTGCGTCCTTAAGGGGTTTATACATGTTGATTTTTTTTCTTGTTCAACAATAAATGTAAATTCTTGTTCATAGAGTAATTGTGAATTCTTGTTCATCAAAAAATAAGACATCCCCTGAAAATAAGACCTAGCAGGTCATTAGACGCAAAAATTAATAGAAGACACTGTCTTTTCAGGATAACAGGGTAGTCAATGGTCCAATTGG
The DNA here is from genome assembly GCA_025379985.1 of Phyllomedusa bahiana. Taxonomy (NCBI): domain Eukaryota; kingdom Metazoa; phylum Chordata; class Amphibia; order Anura; family Hylidae; genus Phyllomedusa; species Phyllomedusa bahiana. Next base: position 36,213 of record JAODAL010005240.1, read on the forward strand.
CTGGTGCCTGCTGTCTTCCCCATGGCCTAAAAGGTTTTAAAGGAGGCTAATAGCAGAATAATATAGGTTCTGCTTTTTCATTTATATTACATTTTATAAGTTTTACTTTAACTTTGATGCTTATGTAACTGTTTAATGAAATTTGAAAGGTTTGGAAGGAGATCATTGAAATGTCTTTATTTTCCTCTTTGTAAAAGATTTTTAATTTACTTTCAACTTAAAACTCTGCATCGATATCCCCTAGGCATTAGGCACCCTGTGAAACTGATTGCACTAGACGTCTGTTGTACATTTGGTTAGGTTCCAGCATGACCTATGGATCTCTACATCATCTGTTCTATTTTGCACCTGATGAAAGAATCAGGGCCCAACCTGCAGGGAAATAAACACATATCCTTCATTGTGATGTTGAGCAGACCAGTTGCAAAACTGGATCTGTTGGTAGCCAGCAATATAGGAGCGGTCAGCAGCCCAAGCACTTAGACATGTGCGTCATTTACATCAAGTCTAAGAATGTTATAATGGGGTGGGTTCCACGTGTTGGGTTCTGTATTATTATATTGGAAGGAACTGGTGATTTTTGGAGCTTACAGACATTGGAAAGTATGAACAAAGTTACATGTTTCGTATTGGTATTTGGTCTTGCAACACTCTCCAAACACTCATATCTTTCGTAATTTCGATATGATAAAAGCATACTTTCCAATAATTTACTTATTTTACTGGTAGAGAAGGGTATGGTTAGTGTCCTGGGAGAGGATACACCAGAAAACATGTGACTTAGATATTAGATGTTTCCTTTCCTATTATCTTCTATGTAATTACATTCTGCTGTGGTTATATGATCTATGGTTCTAATTCTAAACCCTATATTTAATAAAGTAATTAATTAATTGTAAAATAACTTTGTATTGGGAAATAGGAAACACATGTATTTCCTTTCCTATGTGGCTTAATCACACTTCATTGTTGCCAAAAGCTACAATTCGTAGACAATGTAGCTATGGCCAACTACAAATATTAACGTCTAACACAATCGCAGCTCTCAGAGGCTCCATTCTAAGCCACATAATTCCAAGTTTCCCAATATCATCCGACATCACATAGCAGTGGGAATGTTTCTCATTTATGTGAACTCAGTCTCAAGGCAAACTGGAAAGCTAATATAGTGTTCACATTATAATAAATGCATAAAAATAAACCAATATAAACAGTAGCCTTGTAAAAAGCTAAATATTTTGTGTATATAATGTATCTGTAAAAGTAAGTGAACCCTTTGAAATTAATCTGTGACGTAACTGTATTGATTACTAATAAAATGTGGTCTGGTTGTTATCTACATCACAATTACAGGTAACACGATAACTAATACCACACACATAGTTATACAGTATGGTAAGAACCGTTTAGTAGCAGCTGCCCTTTAAATCTGCTGCCCAGGTTCAGTCTGGCTTTGGGGTAGTACTGATTGACTCCTCCTCTGTTCAATCCATGATTGAGGTGGGTTATTTAAAATCAATCCTTTCCTCTGCCCCTTGGCTGTGATTCTTCCTGCCTCCCATTCCTGCTGTTCCTAGTTTGACTTGCTTTCTCTAGTGTTTGAACTCTGACTTTGTTTAAGGTTATCCACTGCTTCACAATTTGGTACTGCGATCCCTCTTGGCTCTGCCCAAGGCTTGTCTTGCTCCTCCCCTTGTTTGGGTGTCTGTTTTGTCTTCTGTGTGTCCTGTTTGAGCGTCCTCTGGCATTTGAAGTTTTGCACCTCTCTGTCAGGATCCTTTGCAGTCACGAGCACCTTGCTTCATGGCGGACTCTGGTGAAGACCAAAGGGTAACCTAAGACTCTTTTCCCCAGGGAGTGTCTGGCTCCAGACAGCAATTGTAGTGGACTTTTTATTTGCGCTCCGTTTTGCCTGTTTGTCATACGTTGGTCTGTTGGACTATCCTTGGATGTTGCCCAAGCATAACATTGCCTCCACTGAATGTTTCCTGTAGCTGCAAATAACATTTGCTCAATGCTGAGGAAGAATTTGGCCTATTCTTCCACACAAATGTGTGTTCAGTTCATCAATATTTGTGGGATGCCTTGCATGCAGAGCCCACTTCAATGAATGTAAAAGGAAGGTCAGGACTTTTTCAACCATTCTTAAAGGGGTTTTGCCAAGAAGTGAGTTCCTTACCTAACAGGCTGATACTCCACTCTTGAGGCTTGAAAAAAGGGCGTTGTGTTTGGCTATGTTCACACGGCTTAAAATTGGACATATTTCAGTCCGTAATTACGCGCCGGAGTGCGCAAATTACGGCTGGAATACATCCAAGTCATTACGGTAATCCACAATTCTCATAGAGAACTATGGATTACGCCTCCTCTCACCACACTGCAATCAAAATGATACTACATTGGGTTTTTACAAAAAGTCACAGCAAAATCAAACCCAAATTAAGATATACCTTTTAATAGATATGCGTTAAAATATAACTAATACCCCACTCAAATAAATATAACAAGTACCTAGGACAGATGAGCATACCTGAGGATATGAATACGTATAGTACAATACCGAAATCCCACGGAAAAATATACCAATGAGAGTACTAATGAGATACTACAAAAAGTCCCTAAACAGGTGACTAATAAAGCGGAGACATCGCCCCGAAAAGGGCGGCTCCACAAACCATACCCTCAGAAGTATTCTGTCCAAAATCTAAAATACAAACCACATCAGAAAGAAGGAGAGGAGAACTGTATTGTGCACAAGCTATATGCGTTTTATTTCTCCCTTTTATTTGCTCAGGAGAGAAGATAAGCTGAGCAGGTAGCCTTCTTTCATTCCTTCACAAACGGCTGCAGAGGGGAGGGAGGGGGGCTGAGCAGAGAGCCAGGGAACCTCTACATGTTTACTCAGATAATTACAATACAACCAGTGGATTCTCTATACAAAAGACACAGGATCTTTCTCCACAGTCCCTTCAAAGCTTGTTCATGTTCCCTGCCATCAGATAAGAAGTGTAAACAATGCAAGCGCGGCCATATCAGCTCCTGTCAGCTCCTGGTTGTGTCTAATGTAAACTGTCAGGAAACCTAGGGCCTGTAAGTCAGGCTGTAGCTCTCAGAGGCTTCACTTTTTTTGATGACATATATTTAGAAAAATTATTAAATACCCATTGTGGAGGATCCCACGTCAACATTAGATCGTGGTAAAACCCCTTTAAGTTTTTTGTGTACTTTGGGTCTTGTTGAATCACTCAATGTCTCTTCAGGGTTATTATTTTGGATTGCTGCCCTTACATTCTTCTGTAAAATGTTACAAGCACACCTTTAAAGTTTTTGTTTCCTCAATGATAGCAAGTCTTCCAGGTCCTGAGACAGCAAAGCAGCCCAAATTCAAGATGTTCCTTCCAAAATGCTTCACACCTAGCATGAGGTTTTGGTGTACAATATTCTTTTTATATCCAAGCATAGCATATTGCATTTGTAATAGAAAACAAAACCTTTGTGTCACCTTTCCCCAGGAGCATTGTAGAACATCTAAGTAGTCATGGATAAACTGGAGACAGGCAGTAATATTGGCTCCCATCATGATGTCCTTCCATAAACACCATTGTTTCCCAGTTTTTTTTTTTCTAATAGTGGACATATGAACAGGTGTTTTACTGTTTATAGAATCTTCTATAGGTCTTTGAGTTATTTCTCACCTGTTTGGGAATTGCTGATTGTGCTCCTGTAGGTATCTTAACAGAATGGCTAATGCTTGCGAGAATAGCTACACTTCTGAATTTTCTCCATTTGTAGATAATGGGGCACAATTACTGAGACATTTACTATGGCAATCGTGCCAAATTTCTGGCACAATTTACACCAAAATACTGATGTACATGCTTTACACTACATTTATTACGTGTTTTAGGCAGTTTCTAGATACTTCTGCACAGCACCTGGCAAAAGCGTCTAAACATGTCAGATTTATTACATTTTCTGGAAATCGTTTTCAGCAGGGCATGGTTCACACTGACCAGTCCCTCTTGAGATGAACAGATTTATCATGTAATTAGTCTCTGGTAATTCTAAATGGATCACTTACTTTTTCTTGCAACTATGTAAATATATTTTGTGAGCTCACATCAGGCAAAGTTCCAGATACAGTGTACATCTCTGATTGTTAAGATGGGTGAGATAAACTGGGTTTTCTCACTGAATTTAGTTTACTGTAGCTTTTGGAAAGTATGTTGTTCTTTTGGAATGGCTAGAAGTGGTTCCACTATTCCCTTTCTCTTCAGTGTAGGTTTTCCTGTTGGTCCTAGTTAAGTCCAGGTAAAGCTTCTGGACTTGATAATTGGCTATTTATTTATATACCTGACTTGGGTCAGATCCTGAAAACCATATAAAGCTGGTGTGGATACCTTGATCAAGGGCAATACTGTCCTCCATTGATTATGCACATCCCTGCTCCTGTTTATTTTGCCAAATTGGACCTTTAAACCTGAAGTGCTAGAGAACTTTACCTCTGCTTTTCATCTTCCTGTGTGGAATTTTAGTTGCAAAAAATGGCTCCATGTCAAGCCCCATCTTAAAGATTTTGAACTAGTGACTAAAGAAGAGAGACTTGTAGCTGATAAGTGGGCAGAAGTTATCACACCCAATCTGATAGGTGAACCTTAACGGCGACATGTATGTATGGGGCTGTGCCAGTAGTCTGGGTTCCTTTCAGCCCAAAAATTGGCGCTGCGCTGTTCTCTAGATTTATAATTAGGCACACTCCAAATTAGCCACATATTCGGGTGCACACGCCTGAGATCGGGGGCGTTCTGGAGGCATGTGGCACCACAACCAAACGATTCTACACATTTATGACTGGAGGACAGCAAAACTGGGCGCATTACTGCTGGAACAGCCAGGCCAAGTGGTCTAGCTGAGCTTGATTTGTTGTTTTGGAGCTAGAAAGTGCCTAATCTATTACCCGCAATAGAACAGGTTCATAAATTCAGGCACATTGTACGCTACTAGTGCGCTCAAAAAAATTGTCATCTGGGCACCAAAATACATACAGGTCGTCCTAAATGTCTATTATGATTTTAGCAAGCAGGAGGTCAAAATTAGGCTACAAGCAGAGGTTCATGCCCACCTGGTAGTCACAACTGCTGTCCATGCCCAGAGGGCCCATAACTAAAGTTGCAGTATGGACAAACCTCACCCCTTTCTAATCCCAGGTGTACAAGCTCCTCCACATGGTAAAAAATGGCTAGTATCAGACATCACTACACTTAAAAGATCATAGAAAAGGTATATTCTGGCCCTCTCTGCTGAGTTGCAACGCTTGATTGGACACTGAGACCCAAAGAATGCAGATCAACTTGTCAACATGCTGGAAAGGTTCCTGGCAACATAGAAAGGACTCCCTGCCAAGAAGACCAGGAAAAATCCAGTGCTGGAGATGCCATGAACTGGAAAAGGTCTCTGTCTATTACTCTCTTGCCTGTAGACCCATGGAGTGTGGCACTAGCTTGTGTAAATCACTGTTTGCGGAAGTGCTATGTGGTGGAGCACTCTTGCTACAGAGACTCTGGTATAAAGCATCAAGGTGAATGACTTTCTTGCTAAGGTGTTGTTGGAATTTGGTAACCTTGGTACATGCTGACATTGTAGCTGTGGATTCTGTCTTTGCATTCATAGAGATACCATGGTGTACGCTAAAGCACTTGCTCAAGTTGAGACTGCATATGAAACTTTCAGCTATGACATGTGTGGTAAAAATCCTAATGCACAGTGTGTTATTGGGGCATGACTTTCCCTTGTCCTGGCAGTTATGAGGGAAAAGAGGGTCCTCAGGAATGGAATGAGAAAACTGCCTCAAATAAATGACACAAATGTTGGTGTGTTGACAGACATAAGTGATGACCCTGGTAATGTTCCTTTAAAGAGCTTAGCTAGAGAGGACAATACTCCTCCTTATGAACTACATGTGTCCAACCTATATGTTATACTGTGACTCACCAGCCTAGCATTAGAAGGGGAAGTTGAGGGAAAACTATGCCATGCCACCCCCTCACCAGTGTAGTGGAGACCGGCTCTTGCTACGCTCATTGTCCGCACCCACATTGAAGAGCTGTACAGAAATCTAATCTACAGTGTGATGTGAAAAGTACCAAACAGGGCTAATGAGGGGGTAGGAAGTTGGGGAGGTAAAGGGAAATTATCTCCTCCAAATCACTACTGGGACAAGAGCTAACTTCTGTCATAATAAATAAAATCTCGTACTAGGAAGGTATTCAAATTAGGTTAGTACAATGAACAACAGCAAACAACAGGTTCCATTGTATCAGCAGATATTTCACAAAAATAACCCAAAATGTGAAAAACTAAGCATACCCCATGAATCAATAGGTTAAAGAATCACCTTCAGCAGAAGTAACTTGAAGTAATAATTTTCTGTATGACTTTAGTCGTTCCAAAGGATTTTTGACCCACTCTTCTTTACAACATTGCTTCAGTTCACTGAGATTTTGTGACATTGGTTTATGTACAGTTCTTCTGGGTGTTCCCACAAAGGAACTTCTGCATTACAGGTCGACTCATAGCTAGTTACAAACCGAATGTGTGACAGAATGAGGAGGGTGGTGCTTGGGGCTGTCCTCCCCATTCATTTCTATGGGGGTTCCGAATACAGCCAAGCACACTCACTCAACTATATTCGGCATACCCATAGAACTGAACGGGGAGGACAGCCACAAGCACTGCCCTCCTCATTCTGTAACATGGTCAGTGTTTCAATTAGTTTGAGGTCTATTGACTGGGCCATTGTAACACCATGATTCTTTTATCCTGTTGTACATTTGCTAGTGTGCTTTGGATCATTGTATTGTTACTTGACCCAGTTTTAGCCAATTGTCAGCTGACTGGATGGTCTCCAATTTAACACTAGAATACTTTGGTATACAAGGGAGTTCAAGTTCAACTCAATGACTGCAAAGTGCCCAGATCCAGAGCCTTTCAAACAAGACCAAATCATCACTCCTCCACCACTGTGCTTGACAGTAGGTATGAGGTCTGTGTACTGATATTCTGTGTTTGGTTTTGCTAAACATGGTGCTGTGCATTATGGCCAAATATCTCTACTTTAGGCTCCTCTGTCCTAAGGACATTAATCTTGTTGTTTATTCAGATCAAACTTTGCAAACTTACATCGCTCTGCCATGCTCTTTTTAGGAAGGAAACGATTTTTCTAACAATCCTTTCAAACAAGCCGTACTTGCTACTTTGTTTTTGAGCTGTCCTTTCATGAACTTTAACAATGTTACGGGTGCTCCCACGACCCACACGTCGGGTCGCGGGTGCACAAGTACTCTCATTGCCCCAGCTGTGTCTTTGGTGAGTGGCGCTGTGACAAGCATATCGGGCCGCAGACATGCTCATAGCTCAGATCGCTACTCACCTCTTCTCGCCAGCATACCACTGATTTGTTATCACCGGGCACTGACCCTATTTAAACCCTGACTCTTCCTTTCCTTCCTGCCGGATCCATAGTGTCATAGTGCCTATGTGAAAAAGCATTCCTTGTGTGTTCTGTTATCTCCCTTGACCATGAACCTTTGCCACCTACCATGACCTTCCTGCCTGTCCCTGACTACGAGCCTGCCTAACGACTTTGTACCATGTACACCTTGGCCGCAACTGTAGGCAAGTGAAAACCAGTGGCCCACTAGACTCCACTGCCTGGTGCAGCCGTTACAGAGACCCACAGGATTTGGGGTGTAGCTCTTGTTTTTTTTCAGTTTCAAAGACCCGTGCATGGTCTGACCGTGGTGAGAACTTGGTGGGACATCCACTCTGGTGAAGATTATAAACTGTCCTGGCGGTTTTCCACTTGTTAAAAATCTCATTTGTTAAACAGCACCTGGCATCTCCTTCGCTCCTTAATTGCTACAGAGGCAGCAAAAGTTTACTTAATATTTCACACACTGTTTTTGCATTTTTGTTAAATTTTTAATGACACAGTGTTATTTGTCCTGTGTTGTTGTTTTTCATGACCTTCCAAGGACAAGATAGAACAAAGGGTTTCCAAAGTACCAGATGTGGATTGAGACTTACCATTTGACAAGGCATAATACTAATAATAATTATAGGGCAATATTATGTCCTGATAGGGTCAGAGTATCATGGTATTGGCTTGGACAAAACAGCACAAGTCGAAATATTGCCTTTTTATTATTTGCCTTAAAGGGTTGTCTCACCACAGACTTTCACAGACATGAGATATTTCTCTCTGTCTTAAAGCTTTAAATCCAGGGGCGAGTCTGTCCTCCCAGTAGGCGGATCTTCCCTCACTGAAGAGTAGCGACATCATCACAACCCCTCTCTGCTCCCACCTTAGTCATCACCATTATTCTTTGTGAGCAGTGGGAGAGTGTTGATGTCACAGCTCTGCAGACCTGCTGCAATGGGCAGTTCTCATGCATGGAGAGCTGCCACCTCCCTCCACGAGCAATGCTTGTAACTAGAACACTCGTATTAGTATAAACCGTTATAAATACAGCCTGAAATTAAGGGTTTGTTATGTGGGTGGTGGAGCAGAGTGTATAAGGGTATGTTATATGGGTGGGGGAAGCAGAATGTAGAAGGCTGTGTTGTATGGGGAGGGAGAGTGAATCTAGCAGCTAGAAACTCAGTAATTGCCCAGATCCTTTACATAGAGCTATCACTGGCAGAGGGGCATAGAGAGCTCAGGCAGCTTTTAGTATACAGACACAGCCAACACCTAGCACAGTTTCAGTTTCATTTTTACATAGCTCAGAGGGGGTTCAGCCAATCACTGCACAGGGGTCATATCCCAACCAGGGCTGAACTAAATATCAGGCAGTCAATCAAAGCAAATGGGAGTGACCCGATCCCAGGCTTCAGATTTAGCTCTCTAATAGATGCTATACTAATTTATTTAGGTAAGACAAACCAATTGCAAAAGTGCTTATTTTTACTGTCCCCATCATTGCAGCTATGCTTTGTAGTGAGAAAACCCCTTTAATGAAGGTCTTAATCCATTTCCATTCTTCTATGTAATTAGCTAGAGACAATAGGTAGATGAACAGGTAATTCATATAGATTTTGTATAAAAAAATTTTGAGCAGTTACTATACAAGTGCACTAGTACAATGACAAATCCCTCTTTAACATATGTCCACCTTTGCAACCATTTTTTCTGCTCCAATACATGTAAATTAAAAAGGAATCCACTTTGCTAATGGCTTTGACTGTAAAGACAAAGTAGGTTGAGGGGATTAAAGGGGGCAAGAGGGAAGGGGGTTCTGGGATCTCTGTTCTTAAAATAGTTGCTGGTTTCATTGTGTAGTCCATCCATTTTTTAGGTGGGAATAACCATTTAAGTGGTCAGAGACTGCAAATTCAATTAGTATAGTGAAATACACATGACAAATATAAGAGCCCATAACTGAGACATGTTTGATTTGTTTTCATCACTACATATTCTTTTTAACCTTGAACATCTGTGCCGTGGAAAAGAACATTTATTATCTCCAAGTGTCATCACCGGTAAATATGTTTGTTACTATTACTTTGAACCTTTAAAACAGAAGCTTAGTAGTTTTACCATGAAAGGAAAGTTTGGCCATGCTTTTGTTCTAAATCACATTGACAGGATGCTACATGCTGCATCATTATCATTAATCTGCAAAAATGTAGGTTTGCATGAAGAGACAATTAATGACAGCTCATAACAAATAGTGGAAAGGATGGATTATTTATAGTTTGTGTTTCCAGAGAGGAAACATACAACACCAATTTAATCATCACCTCTGGTAATTGTTCTGTAATTAACTGGAAAGCTCTTCATCATTGGAAGTGATGACACAAAGAATCTTCTAATGACTGCATGATTAGATCCCTGCAGAACGATGTTTAGAAGACACAGTATGTGCCCCCAATTACAAAGGCACAACTTAAAAAGGAAAACAAATGTTAGTTTTTTTTTTATACAAATAGTTCATACCATAGTTAAAGGAACACATCAACAAATAATGTATTTATTTTTTATTTGTTTTTTTTTTTTAATTTCTTTCTTTCTTTTTTTTTTGGGTGGTTATTTTCTTTTATATAACTTTTTAAAAGTTTCTCTTTCAGGTTCTCTTCTTCCTGGGCCACTAAAGGTGCTTTCACACAGCGCAGTTTTGGTGCAATTTTGACTGCTCTTCAATTAAACTGCATTATTACCAGCAAGCTTCTTTCACTTACCTAAACTGTTTGGAAAGTGAGTAATCAATCAGTGTGTTTGTAATCCACAAGACTTCAAACACAGTAATTGATTACTTACTTGAAACACCTTTCCAAACAATTTAGACAAGTGAAAGAAGCTAGCTGGTAATAAAGGCAGTTTCATTGGAGCGCAGTTAAAACTGCACCAAAGCTGTGCTGTGTGAAAGCACCTTAAGACCTACGAGAGGTAAGTGTTATCAGCAGGACCTAATAATTGTGAAGAAAGCTAGAACTCCCCAGTGCAGATAAAGATTAACCCATTATCCTTTTAAGTATTGCTCTTTGTCATTCCCCTATTAATCCAGTCTAACTTTTATCTAGACCTGTCCAGAGACCAATAGAGTTATCATTTTGTCATTACCTACTATCTGTAACAAGACTACATGGAAATAAAGATTTCTTGCAGCATTAACATAAACTGGGATTAGTCTGCCCTGCCATTCAGGAGTTTTATCTCTTTATTATCACAGCTAAAGCAGGGCAAGATTTTCTATGTAATTGTTAGTTGCATAGGATTGCCAAAATACCAAAAAAATGCTACCAAAAAAACTTTAAAAATATTTTCTCCATGAATATTGGTTTTAACAAAATATCCCTTTTTAAGGAAGTGTCCATTTAAAATATATATTTTTTTAATAATAAAATAGTGGTTGATGGAAGGAATAGATACAGTTTGTTTATGGAAGAACTGAAATATTAAGAACTTTTTTTCTATTCTTAGACAACATGTGAATTATGGTCCACAATATGTAACTGTATTGTGCACCATTTTCGCAGCGGTATAGCTTTTTTTTTAGGGAGTTCTGTATTGTACCAAGTTTTCCCATAGAAACACAGAGAACATTACTTTAAGGGGAAAGTACGATCTAACATATGCCACTAATAAGATCAAGAAGCGGTTTTATACTTTGTTCAATTGTAATTTGTAATATTGATCCTAAATTTTATTGGATGCATCAGGTCTAAGGTCTCATGCACATGTTCATATTACAATTGTAGGGCTACTTGGACTGGGACAATGTATTCTGGTGCCCTAGGCAATTAAGGCATATAGCACCCCCAATTAAGCCCACAACATACCTCCTTGAGCCCCTTTTTCTGCCTGGGATGAAGTGGCACCCTAGGCGGTCGCTTACCTTCGCCTACCTGTCGTCCCAGCCCTGAGGGCTACTGTAGAGGTGCTTGAGATGCCTACTGTTCTGTGTATATACATAAGTATTGCTTCTACACACAGAGTCAGTCAGAGTTTGTACAGCAGTTGTAGCATTTTTTTTAACTAACAATCAATATAACATCACTTTGCTTATCAACAGTGAGCCGCCTTATGTAATATACTGAATATAATCTCTTGTCCGATCAGTAAATTATAATATGTTGGCTGTACTTTGAGAACAATTAGAAAGAGAATTGTAGGACATTTTAATATTTGCATCCACAGTACACAGCTTCTATCTCTATATGCTGCATCTAAACATTTTGTAGATGCACACAGCAGTTATGTAGATAAACTTGAAGTTAAAGCTATTGAACAGGTGGACAAACACTTAAAGGGATTTTGCCATGATCTAATGTTGATGTGGGATCCTCCAAAATGGGTATTTAATCACTTTTCTAAATATATGTAATTAAAAAAAGGGAAGCCTGTGAGAGCTGTAGCCTGGCTTAGATGCCCTTAGTTTCCTGACTGCTTACATTAACTACAACCAGGAGCTGATCTGGCTGTGCTTGCATTGTTTGCACTTCTTATCTGATGGCACGGCACATGAACGAGCTTTGAAGGGACTGGAGAGCAAAGAGAACAAATCCTGTGTCTGCTGTATCCGCTGGTTGTAATGTAATTATCTGAGTAAACATGCAGACGCTCCCTGCTCAGCCATCCTCCCTCCCCCCCTGCAGCAGTTCATGAATGCTGCCTGCTTGGATCTTATCTTCTCTCCTGAGCAGATCAGAGGGAGAACACCTGTAGAGCTTGTGCACAATATAGTTATCCTCTGTGGTTTAGCCAAACAATGTTTGCTCAACTTTAAACACAGAAACACAACGTCCCTTTTTACAAGGCTCAAGAGGACAGTTTAGCCTGTTAGGTGAGGAAATCACTTCTTGGCAAAACCCCTTTAAGGAGTGGGGACTGGTTAAATGAATTTAACAATAAAGAGGCATTTTGGATCCTTATTCTTGATACCAGATTCTCCTCAGGTCTTACTTTTAAGAATGAATTGTTGAATATATTTTAGTTATTGTATAATTATTGAAAATAGTTCTGACCTATCTTTGCTGTTTGGATTGAGTTTAAATTGGTACTATTGTGAAAATAATGGAGTAACATATATCTGATAATGCAATGAGAGGTGTGCATAAATATAAGTTTCCTGTCACGTCATAACGCTTTGACTAGGAACCAAAGAAGAAGTTCAGAATGCGCAAGGGACATGTGTGTTCATTCCATAGTAGGATTTTAACCTTTGTATTTTTATTGGGACTTAATAAAATGTGAAGGGAATTTTTATTCAGACGAGTGCTGGATTACGATTCTTCAGAGATGTACCATCCACACCCACATGGTTTCTTCCTTGCAACAGCAATTGATTTGGAACAGATGGACTGATTATACACTTTAAGAAGTTATTCTATTAATTATGAAACAACTTATCCTAAGTACCTGACAAAATGTATATCAAACGTCCCTGTATATGAAACCTATGTAATTGAATTTTTCACTGGGTAGCACTTTATATACTTTTCAGCCATCCTGGATCCAGCAGGACTGTTCAGGATTTTAGGAGCTGATAGGTGAGGAAACCAAGGTATACAGGAGTCTGATCCCCTCCTTTATGGTCCCTCCTAAGATCTCAAGTGCTTTCCTCAGTACAGAAGCACTTCTAGTGAATCAAATTGTCACAAATGAGCGGGTAATGGATCCACTGTGCCACTACTGGGCTTGCTCTGAGGGGTCGCAACTAAGTGGCCATCAGGGTCTTCACAGAGAGTTTGATGGTAAGGATGGCTTAACCCCGATGGCCACCAGGTGCGACCTCAGAGAAGTCCTCAGCAGTGGCAGCTGACCCTGGACAAGCCAGAAAGCACTAAAACAGGCGCCACACTGACAGACAAAGACACAGAGAACTAGAAGACAACAGAGGCCAAGATACATGGGAATGAGGTCTAGGGACAGACACAAGACGAAGGCCAAACAAGACACATAAAACAGACATAAGAGGAAAATGCTTTGTGGAATGTTGTCACCCAAAGCCAGGAAAATAAGTCAATATGGATATACAGCAAATTATGACAAATGTCATAGACCAGATTCCTGAAATGCATCCATATACTGCAGACATTAAAAGGCATAAGCAATAATTCACAAGTTTTGAATGCAGTTGTCCACTCATCTCATTCATGAATCCAATTAAGGGCCTCATGTATGAAAACTGTCTAGGTCTAAGACTTTGTTTGCTGCCCATAGCAACCAATCAGAGCTCCCCTTTCATTTCATATAGTGTGCTGAAAAAATTAAAGGGGAGCTCTGATTGGCTGTTATGGGCAACAAAGAAATACCTAGACAGTTTTCATACATGTCCCCCTAGGTGCCTTGAAATAAGGTATATGTCAAATAAGTTCAACCAAGGGCATGGATCAAATGTGGATGAAAGGGAGAGGTATTGTTTTTTTTAAACTTGTTTTTCCCTATTGATCCAGAATATGGAACCCATACAGTATGAAAACATTTGCCCTAGAAGGAAACATCTTACTCCTCATCCCAAGTGGAGATCAAAACGGAAGTTCTAACCAAAATTCTACATGTCCACAAATGTCCTCATAAGTGGTGATATTATTTAGTTTTAAGTACTTATCTAAGCCTTTCTTGAAGCCCTCAACTGTTCCTGCTGTGACCAGCTCCTGAGACAGGCTACACAGATCTAGGGTGTGTTTACATGATGGATTTTAATGAGGAATTTGATGCGAATCCTCGTGTAATCTGACTGCCATTAATTTGAAGAGTCGGTCTGCCATGTAGTTCACTACACTGCAGTTTTTCCACACCAAGAATTTAAAATTCATGGTGCGAAAAAGAAAAATGAACGTGTCCATTCTTTTGAGCAGATGCTCCTCAGATTCCACTCTGGCAGTGGAATGACGCAAGTTAGCCCAAATGAAATGGGGCTAATCCACTTTTAAATCAGAGGTGAATACCGCCTCTGTAAAGTAAAGACCATTGGCAGAAATCTGAGATATCCGATAGGAAAAGTCAGACGTGAACATTCTATTGCGGTTCTTGTTGACCTTTTCTTTAGATGGGGGGAATGCCTTTTTGTCTTTTAAGTGGGATTTATATGAAACAGCTTTTCAACATATTTTTTGCAGAGGCTGTTTATATACTCATCCAAATTAATCATGTCTACCTTTAGAAGTCTCTTGTATATGCCAGATGGGGGCCACACCTGTGCTTTGTAAAGCAGTAATATTAAATCTCTATGCTGTGAGTCCATGCCTTTTTAAATACATGCCAGCATCCTGCTGGCCTTAAAGCATCAGATTGACTCTGCATGCTGTCATGTAGTCTACAATCGACAAAATCCGTCTGAACCAGTGACTCTCCCAAATTCTCAAATATAAGTGGACAAAACTTTGGACACAGGTTATACTCTGCCGTGACGACAAATTACAGGCGACAAATCAATAGCAGAATTATATGATCTGTGTGTGGGCAAGATCTCAGTTTGCTTTTTGCTGAAAACATCTGCTACGTCCAAGTAGTGCATGATAGTCTGGGAAGATCAGGGTGGGGAAGCTTAAAAGGTGGTGGTTTTATAACAGGAATGCAGGATAAGAAGCAGTGTTTATGCTATTGATCACAATATGACATTGCTGCCGGGAAGATCTCAGAGAATGAGATCTGCTTCTTAAATAGTGCTGCAATCTCTATATTTAAATGGAGATTGACAAACTGGATCATCTCAGACAGGACTTTCTTATTTACTGAAGTCAGGTCAGGGTAGCTGGAATTCAATATAGTCATTAGAAAAAAAAGATCAATGAAATCTCCTGTAGAACTGGAATAAAAAAAAAAGTCTGCAAAGTGAAGCCAATCCAGTAGAAGCAAGAACAGTGGTTGCTCAACATACAATATTAATTAAATCAAGGATGACCATTGAATGTTGAAACCATAACTCTACATAGAAATGGTAATTGTTTCTGAAGCCACCAACATAAAGGAAATTAAGCAGATAATTAATACAGATAAAGCAAGTTCTTTGATATAACATCAGAAAGAGCTGCTGGAAATCACTCCCATGATGAGTGCGGTTGACCTCTATAGGCTCATCTTGAGAGAACGCAGGTGCCAGACGAGGCTGAGTTGGGGTCTCAAGTACAAGTCGCGGAGGCTTGCGAGGACGGGAGAACACAGGCTGTTGGCAAAGCTCTAACTCCCTCTCCGCAATACGGATGTCAATACGGGTAGCCAAAGCGATAAGGTTGTCCAGGGTGGTAGGGAGATCACGACCATCCAACTCATCCTTAATGCGACAATCGAGGCCCCCCCAGAAGGCAGCAATGAGGGCCTCGTTTTTCCAGGCAAGCTCGAAGGCTAGGGTACGGAACTGAAGGGCATACTACTGGCCCACAGTAGATTCGCCCTGACGGAACCGGAGCAAAGATGAAGCAGCAGATGTGTTGCGCCCAGGTAGCTCAAAAGTTTTTCTGAAGGCGCTCAGGAACTCCTGAAGGTCCCCTGTCAGCGGATCCCCTCTGTCCCAAAGAGGTGATACCCAGGCCAAGGCTTCACCAGACAGCAGGCTAATGATGAAGGCCACCTTGGCATGGTCGGAAGAGAACTGGTGATCCAGGACCTCGAAATGGATGGAGCACTGATTAAGGAAGCTGCGACACATATGGGGGTCTCCAGAATATCGGGCAGGCAAAGGCAGGTGCAGGCTAGGACTGGACATGGCAGCAGGAGGCGGAACCACAGCAGGTGGTGGAGCAGGAATAGATGCCAGTGCAGACAGAACTTGGTCCAGACGAGTGGTGATGGTCTGCAGCTTGTGAAACAATTGCTCCAGGTGGACGCCATGATGGTTCTACCCCTAGTCAGAGTGTCCCTGCACTACCTTTACCTCCTGTGGAGCCCCCTATCCAGTTGCCTGACAGGTTCTCAGGCAACAGGAAGGTCTTTGTGGCTTTTAGAGAGGGATGTCGCCTGTATTTTAGGCTCCGCCCACGTACCTCGGGGAATGAGGAGCAAAGAGTGGGAATTGTCATGTCCCTACTTCAGGGTTCCCCCCAGGAGTGGGCATTCTCGTTACCGCCTGATTCGCCAGAACTGTCTTCTGTGGACAGGTTCCTTGCCGCCTTAGGGGTACTTTTTGATGACCCGGATAGAGAAGCTGTGGCCGAGGCTCAGCTGACCACCTTGAGGCAGGGTAAAAAGACTGTGGAGGAGTATTGCTCCGAATTTCGGCGCTGGTGTGTTCCGTCTGGGTGGAACAACCCAGCTCTTAGATGCCAGTTTAGATTAGGGTTAACTGACCATGTGAAGGATTTATTGGTGGCTTACCCTACCTCTGGTACTTTAGATGAGGCCATGACATTAGCCGTTCGTCTGGACAGACGTTTCAGGGAGAGATGTCGAGAGATGGCTACCACCCCGGAGGTTCACCCTATAGTTACCTCTACGCCCACGGTTCCCGATATAAACCCAAAGGAGCCCATGCAAGTGGGGGCTTCTTCCGCGACTTCTGCTAGTGACCGTAGGACTACTCGTCGCACCCAGGGGTTGTGCTTTTACTGTGGCGATGATGGACACGGCATTTGGGAGTGCTCCAAACGGAAGACCAGGCCAGAAAAACTCCAGCGCCTAGGTAATTTGCGCCTAGGCGAACAGGTATTTCCTATTGTATCCAAAAAGTTTCTACTCCCAGTTAAGATTTCATATTTGTCTCTGTTTGGTTCTGGGAATGCTTTTGTGGATTCTGGGTCAGCTTCCAATTTTGTTAACGCGTCCTTCGCCAAACGTCCGGACCTACCTTGGAGGCCTCTCTTTGAGTCCCTGCGGGTTGTGGTAATTGACAATACTCCTCTGACAAGGGACACAATCCAACATTGTACTCCTGAGATCGAGATGTTGGTAGGATCCATACATACTGAGAAGTGTATTCTATTTATCATGGAGGGGCAGCCCGCTGATGTGATTTTCTGGCTGCCCTGGCTTCAGAAACATAACCCGGTGTTTGAATGGAATTCAGGTGAATTAGTCAAGTGGGGACAACAGTGTGCTGACAGATGTCTTCTTGTCATACTGGGCAATACAGAGGTAAAAGCTGATGCGCTATCTAGAAGCTTCTGTGCCAGCCACGCTTCCCAGGAGGATCCAGTACCTATATTGCCAAGGAGACTGTTATTTCAGCTATTTCCCCTGATTTAGCCAATGAGATTAAAACCCACCAGGATATGAGACCTGCTAATTGTCCTGTTTCGAAGGTCTTTGTCCCCACTCAGCTCCGTCTACGATTATTAAAAGAATTTCACGATTCCGTGTAGAGATGGGCGAATTGATTCTAACGAAGTGGAATTCGTTTAGAATTTCAGGAAAACTTCGGTTCTGAACGAAGTCGAAGTTTGGGGTACTTCGGGTGAACGAAGTGTGCTTTTGATTGATAAAATGGCTGCGAGCACATGGCGTTACATGGGGCAAAGCACTCTGGGAGGAAGAAGGGCATAGCCTGCATGACATGTGCAGAGATGAAGCCAATCAGAGACCGGCGGGATTCTGTGACGTCACCGCACTATATAAGTCCGGGCGCGACGCTGGGAGCTCACATTCCTCTCACTGTACTGATCAGGGAAGGTGCTGCCGCGACTGATTGTGATAGCTGTTACTGAAGAACTGATTTTTATACATTGATTTTTGTGGGGTGTCTCAGCTTGTCTCAGAGACTGCTTCTCTTAATGTTCTATTTCTGATTATTTGGGGTATTGGATCTGAAGTCCAGTGTGTGTCCACTGCAGCTTCATATACATTTTAATGCTATCTGCTCACAGCACATTGAATATCCAAGGGAGATCTAAGCCAGTTCCTGTTGTATTCATTTAAAGAAACAGCGTTTTTACAATACAAATACCACTTTTGGCTGCTCACTTCTTTTGCGCAATATACATCCAGGGGTTAATTAAGCGTTGTTTTTCTGCTGTGGTGACTCCAAGAAACCGTCTTTTTCACCGCAAAAAAAATACAATTTTCCTGTAGCCTAATTCACAAGTGAAGGTTAATTACAATTTTTTCTCTTGTTGTGTAGCGTAGAAAACACGCCATTGTAACACGCTACAAAGCTCATAGTTTGTGGTTGCTCAATTGTTTGGCGCAATTTACATCCAGGGGTTAATTAAGCGTTGTTCTGCTGCTGTGGTGACTCCAAGAAACCGTCTTTTTCACCGCCAAAAATTACAATTTTCCTGTACCATAATTCACAAGCGAAGGTTAATTACAATTTTTTCTCTTGTTGTGTAGCGTAGAAAACACGCAATTGTAACACGCTACAAAGCTAGTAGTTTGTGGCTGCTCAATTCTTTTGCGCAATTTACATCCAGGGGTTAATTAAGCGTTGTTTTTCTGCTGTGGTGACAAAAATAAACCGTCTTTTTCACCGCCAAAAATTACAATTTTTCTGTACCATAATTCACAAGCAAAGGTTAATTACAATTTTTTCTCTTGTTGTGTAGCGTAGAAAACACGCAATTGTAACACGCTACAAAGCTAGTAGTTTGTGGCTGCTCAATTCTTTTGCGCAATTTACATCCAGGGGTTAATTAAGCATTGTTCTGCAGTTGTACTCAGTAAAAGAAACTTTGTTTTTCACCGCCACAGAAGAAATTCTGTAGCATAATTTATATCCGAAGGTTAATTAAGCCTGTTTGTGCTTTTATATTCAGTAAAATACACAGAGTTTTTAAACGGCACATACAAGTCAATTTTTCCTGCCCATTTGTGGAGCGCAATTTATATCCAAGGGTTATCCAAGCTTCTTAGTGGGTTCATTTGGAGTCAAATACAGGGTGTGTATTTATCATATACAGATATCTTCATCAAACAGTGTCTGTACATTTTAGAACAAACAGTATGTCAGACAGAGAGGTGGCAGGCTCTTCACCTGCGAGTGGCAGAGGCACAAACATTCCAAGCCCAGGTCGCAGCACAGCAAGGGGACGTCGCAGCAGGGGTCACTCGGTGAGGCCACAACTGCCGCTGTCATCTAGCGGCCGTGTGCTGACTAGCAACCCAAGGGTTCTTGATTGGTTGACTAGGTCATCCACTTCCTCCCAGATGACATCTGACAACCCCAGCCAAGAGTCGGTGGGAACATGAGCGGCCCTCACCTGTCCTCAACCCGCCTCTTTCCCATCCGGTTCCCTCAGCCAGAGATCTACTACGTGGTCTGGGCTCAGCGCCACTATATAGCGAGGATGAACAATTTGAAGAGGGCAGTCAGCAGCTACTTGGCAGCGAAGAAATGGGGCCAATATCCCCTGCTTCTTGCAGTAGGCGGCAAAGTATAGATGTGGAGAGTGGCACGGGAGGTCATGTTGTGAGGGGTCAGCCTCTGCATACCAAGACCGGTGATGAGGACAGCAGTGACGATGAAACACAAATAGATAATGATGTAGCCGACCGCACTTGGGAGCCGGGTGAGGCAAGGGCTTCATCATCGTCAGGAGAAGAGGGCGTCAGCTTGTGCGTCAGGCAGCGGCGCAGCCAGCAAGTGGGTCGTGTGCCGTGAGTCAGCAGGATAGCAGCAGTGTGAGGTCGGGAGCCAAGCGGCCACGGGGTAAAAAACCCGCTTCGCAGGTCCAACAAAGTAGCGGCACAGGGGCTCAGCGAGGCAGCGGCGGCAGTATTCACTCAGTGCGGAGTGTTGGCGGTAAAATCCGATACTCGGCGGTGTGGCAGTTCTTTGCTAAGACACCGGAGGAGCCGTATATGGGTATATGTAGAATCTGTAGGCAGAAAGTGAAGCGTGGCCAGGGAGCTAACGTTGGCACCACGGCCCTGCGTCAACACATGAAGCGTCACCATCCGGTGGCCTGGGAGAAACGTGGCTCAGATGTGGTGGTCCAACCTGCCGCCGCAGCAACAGCAGCAGCAGCAGCGCCCAGTGGCACGCATGCTATTGCAGCCAGTCAAGGCTCCACCACCTCTGCAGAAGAGAGTAGTTTCTCTTTGACATCATCTCCCGATCCAGATGCTCCTGCTCCTCGCTACTCATGGCGCCAGCAGTCGTTCAGCGAGGCGATTACAAAGAGACAACAGTATGCGTCCAACCATCCTAAGGTGCAGAAGCTGACCGTACTCCTGTCCAAGTTGTTGGTGCTGTAGTCCCTCCCTTTCCAAATGGTGGACTCTGCACAGTTCAGAGAACTAATGGCTTGTGCCGAGCCGAGATGGAGAGTTCCAAGCCGTAATTTCTTTTCCAAAAAGGCAGTACCAGCACTTCATAAATATGTAAAACAGAAGGTGGGCCAGTCCTTGAGCTTATCGGTTTGTTCCAAGGTGCACGGCAGTGCGGATGTCTGGAGCTGTAACTACGGTCAGGGCCAGTACATGTCCTTTACGGCCCACTGGGTGAATGTGCTAACTGCCCAGGCACACCAACAAATTGGACAGGAGACGCCGCGGTCTCCTCCATGTTGTCAAACTGCGGCTCCTGTGCCACTGTCCGCCTCCTCCGCCTCCACCACCACCACCCTCTCAGCCGCCACACGTACGGCTCCATCATACCACATGTGTAGGGCACAGCGGTGTCACGCAGTTGACACCTGGCTTGCCTCGGCGAACGAGGGCAGTCGCCAGCAGCAGCAGCAGGACCTGGAGCAGACCCTGAACCAACAGGTGGTGGCCTACTTGGACAGCACTCTGCCACCCCAGTTAGAAGATCCGCTGGACTACTGGGCAGCCAAACTGGATGTGTGGCCGCAACTTGCCGAGTTTGCAGTAGAGAAGCTGTCCTGCCCGGCCAGTAGTATGGCATCAGAGCGGGTGTTCAGTGCGACCGGGCCATCGTTACCCCAAGGAGAACCCGCTTGTCCATGGGAAATGTGGAACGACTGACCTTTGTCAAGATAAATTTCAGGCGTGGATCGGCCAGGATTTCCACACACCAATGCCTTAGGCGTCAGACTACATCAGCCATGACGCCTCACCCAAACTGTGAAAAATGAGTCTGGGTTGCAATCTGATGCCGCCACTAATCTGATGCCGCCACCCGCCTGATGCCACACATCTGATGACAGTTTCTCCATCTGCCACCAACCATCTTTACCAGGGACTGGTATTGCCACCCACCTCCACACTCTGTCATTGTGCCACTGTCTGACCTCATGCTGCTGCAGCCGTCACCTCCACTCTCTGTCATTGTGCCACTCTGTGGCCTACTCCAGTTTTTGCCACCTCCAGAATGTCATTGTGCCACTGTCTGACCTCATGCTGCTGCTGTGGCTGCTGCCGTGACCTACACACTGTGTCATTGTCCCACTCTGTGGCCTACTCCTGTTTTTGCCACCTCCAGAATGTCATTGTGCCACTGTCTGACCTCATGTTGCTGCTGTGGCTGCTGCCGTGACCTACACACTGTGTCATTGTGCCACTGTCTGACCTCATGCTGCTGCTGTGGCTGATGCCGTGACCTACACACTCTGTCATTGTGCCACTGTCTGACCTCATGCTGCTGCTGTGGCTGCTGCCGTGACCTCCACACTGTGTCATTGTCCCACTCTGTGGCCTACTCCTGTTTTTGCCACCTCCAGAATGTCATTGTGCCACTGTCTGACCTCATGCTGCTGCTGTGGCTGCTGCCATGACCTCCACACTGTGTCATTGTCCCACTCTGTGGCCTACTCCTGTTTTTGCCACCTCCAGAATGTCATTGTGCCACTGTCTGACCTCATGCTGCTGCTGTGGCTGCTGCCGTGACCTACACACTGTGTCATTGTGCCACTGTCTGACCTCATGCTGCTGCTGTGGCTGCTGCCGTGACCTACACACTGTGTCATTGTGCCACTGTCTGACCTCATGCTGCTGCTGTGGCTGCTGCCGTGACCTACACACTGTGTCATTGTCCCACTCTGTGGCCTATTCCTGTTTTTGCCACCTCCAGAATGTCATTGTGCCACTGTCTGACCTCATGCTGCTGCTGTGGCTGATGCCGTGATCTACACACTGTCATTGTGCCACTGTCTGACCTCAT
The DNA here is from genome assembly GCA_025379985.1 of Phyllomedusa bahiana. Lineage (NCBI taxonomy): Eukaryota > Metazoa > Chordata > Amphibia > Anura > Hylidae > Phyllomedusa > Phyllomedusa bahiana. Next base: position 58,709 of record JAODAL010005240.1, read on the forward strand.
GCTGCTGCTGTGGCTGATGCCGTGACCTACACACTGTGTCATTGTCCCACTCTGTGGCCTATTCCTGTTTTTGCCACCTCCAGAATGTCATTGTGCCACTGTCTGACCTAATGCTGCTGCTGTGGCTGCTGCCGTGACCTACACACTGTGTCATTGTGCCACTGTCTGACCTCATGCTGCTGCTGTGGCTGCTGCCGTGACCTACACACTGTGTCATTGTGCCACTGTCTGACCTCATGCTGCTGTGGCTGCTGCCGTGACCTACACACTGTGTCATTGTGCCACTGCCTGACCTCATGCTGCTGCTGTGGCTGCTGCCGTGACCTACACACTCTGTCATTGTGCCACTGTCTGACCTCATGCTGCTGTGGCTGCTGCGGTGACCTACACACTGTGTCATTGTGCCACTGTCTGACCTCATGCTGCTGTGGCTGCTGCGGTGACCTACACACTGTCATTGTGCCACTGTCTGACCTCATGCTGCTGCTGTGGCTGCTGCCGTGATCTCCACACTGTGTCATTGTCCCACTCTGTGGCCTATTCCTGTTTTTGCCACCTCCAGAATGTCATTGTGCCACTGTCTGACCTCATGCTGCTGCTATGGCTGCTGCTGTGACCTCCACAGGGTCTCATGGTCCCACCATGTGGCCTACTCCTGTTTTTGCCACCTCCAGAATGTCATTGTGCCACTGTCTGACCTCATGCTGCTGCTGTGGCTGCTGCCGTGACCTACACACTGTCATTGTGCCACTGTCTGACCTCATGCTGCTGCTGTGGCTGCTGCCGTGACCTACACACTCTGTCATTGTGCCACTGTCTGACCTCATGCTGCTGCTGTGGCTGCTGCTGTGACCTACACACTCTGTCATTGTGCCACTGTCTGACCTCATGCTGCTGCTGTGGCTGCTGCCGTGACCTACACACTGTGTCATTGTCCCACTCTGTGGCCTATTCCTGTTTTTGCCACCTCCAGAATGTTATTGTGCCACTGTCTGACCTCATGCTGCTGCTGTGGCTGCTGCCGTGACCTACACACTGTCATTGTGCCACTGTCTGACCTCATGCTGCTGCTGTGGCTGCTGCCGTGACCTACACACTCTGTCATTGTGCCACTGTCTGACCTCATGCTGCTGCTGCCGTGACCTACACACTGTCATTGTGCCACTGTCTGACCTCAAGCTGCTGCTGTGGCTGATGCCGTGACCTACACACTCTGTCATTGTGCCACTGTCTGACCTCATGCTGCTTCTGTGGCTGCTGCCGTGACCTACACACTGTGTCATTGTCCCACTCTGTGGCCTATTCCTGTTTTTGCCACCTCCAGAATGTCATTGTGCCACTGTCTGACCTCATGCTGCTGCTGTGGCTGCTGTCGTGACCTCCACATGGTGTCATTGTCCCACTGTGGCCTACTCCTGTTTTTGCCACCTCCAGAATTTCATTGTGCCACTGTCTGACCTCATGCTGCTGCTGTGGCTGCTGCCGTGACCTACACACTGTGTCATTGTGCCACTGTCTGACCTCATGCTGCTGCTGTGGCTGCTGCCGTGACCTTCACACTGTCATTGTGCCACTGTCTGACCTCATGCTGCTGCTGTTGCTGCTGCCGTGATCTCCACACTGTGTCATTGTCCCACTGTGGCCTACTCCTGTTTTTGCCACCTCCAGAATTTCATTGTGCCACTGTCTGACCTCATGCTGCTGCTGTGGCTGCTGCCGTGACCTACACACTGTGTCATTGTGCCACTGTCTGACCTCATGCTGCTGCTGTGGCTGCTGCCGTGACCTTCACACTGTCATTGTGCCACTGTCTGACCTCATGCTGCTGCTGTTGCTGCTGCCGTGACCTACACACTCTGTCATTGTGCCACTGTCTGACCTCATGCTGCTGCTGCTGTTGATGCCGTCAACTCCACACTGTGTCATTGTGCCACTCTTTGGCATACTCCTGTTTTTGCCACCTCCAGAATGTCATTGTGCCACTCTCTGACCTCATGCTGCTGTGGCTGCCGCCGTCACCTCCACACTCTGTCACTGATGTTCCCACCTGAGCCCTCAGCTTGTTTTTTTCCAGCTGTCGCAGCCATGACTTTATCAGGCTACATTCCCCCTTCAGTTTTTTGGTCAGTTTTGCCCTCTTAAGTGCCCATGGAATTTTAGAGTGAAGCGATTCTAAGAGCGGCGGCAGTCATGTGCATGTCATACTAAAACACAACATTGTATGAAGACCAAACCAAGCTCCCTCTGCATATTTAAGCATGGCACAACGTTCTACAGCACCATGCAGGCTCTGCGCAGCCTGGAAATAGCTGTTTTTAAACGTGATTCATCCCGAAGTAATTCGGAACGAAGTTATTTTTTGCCGAGAAATTCGGCGAAGTGAACGAACCGAATTTCGGGATATTCGCCCATCTCAAATTCTGTGTTATCTGGACATCCTGGGGTGTCTGGCACAAAGAGGCTGATTTCTCGTAATTACTGGTGGCCGTCATTGTTTTGTGATGTTGAGGCCTATGTGGCATCTTGTGAAGTCTGCGCTCGGGCAAAGGTTCCTAGAACTCGTCCTCCTGGTGAACTTTGCCCTTTACCTGTACCTGAACGTCCATGGACCCATATCTCCATGGATTTTATGACGGACCTTCCTCCTTCGGAGGGCAAAACGGTTATTTGGGTGATAGTGGACCATTTCAGCAAAATGTGCCATCTTGTTCCTATAAGGGGGTTACCGTCATCCAAAAAACTTGCCGAACTGTTTATTAAACATATTGTCAAACTGCATGGTTTACTGGAGAATATTGTTTCTGACAGAGGGGTTCAGTTCGTGTCTCGGTTTGGAGAACCCTTTGCAAGGCTCTGGGTATCACCCTATCCTTCTCCTCTGCCTTCCATCCAGAGACTAATGGGCAGACAGAGAGGGTAAATCAAATAGTAACGCAAAAACTCCGTTGTTATGTATCTGATCGGCAGGTAGACTGGGTAAAGTACTTACCTTTGACAGAATTTGCCATGAACAATCAAGATAGTAGCTCGTCTGGTACATCACCATTTTATTGCAACTATGGCTTTAACCTGAGGCATACGTCATTTTCCAGTGCTACGTCTTATCACAGCAGGGTGGATGTTATCATTAAAGATCTATGCACAGTCTGGGCCCAAGTTCAGAAGAACTTGGTTCATACCCAGAACATCCAGAAGAAAAATTCTGATAGACGGCGTCTGTGTTCTAGAGGGCTTGCAATTGGGGATAAAGTATGGTTATCCACCTGAAATCTGCGTTTGAAAGTTCCCTCTGGTAAACTCGCGCCGCGATTTGTAGATCCATATGTGGTTCAGGAGGTGGTGAACCCGGTGGAATATCGACTGAAATTACCTTCATCTCTCCGTCTACATAACGTGTTCCATCATGCACTTCTTAAGTGGTATATCCAGGCTGTGACTCCGCCCTCTAGACCTCCTCCTCCTGTTTGCATAGAGGGGGAGTTAGAAATTGAAATCGCCCGTATTTTGAATTCTCGTAAGGTCCAAAGGTCTCTACAGTATCTGGTCCATTGTAAGGCGTATGGTCCTGAGGAGAGATCATGGGTTCCAGCGAAATCCATCCATGCTGATGACCTGGTGAGGGAATTCCATGATTCTCACCTGGAGAAACCCAGACCAGGGAAGGGTCCGGTGGCCCCTCCTAAAAGGGGGTATACTGTCAGGGCTGGGCAGCGCTCGGTTTGCAGGGAGCAATGTTCTGCAGCAGCTGATCAGCGACCTCACCCTGATATACATTCTGCTGGCAGCTCTATGAGTGACAGAGGTCCAGCCACTCCGGACAGGGGGCGTGTCGCACCAGCCAATGGGAGAACCCAGAGGCCGCCCCAATCAGCTACAGAGGCGGTATCCGGGAAACACATTTAAACTCCCTGCAAGCTGAGTGTTGCGCCTGTGAAATTCTCCTGGCTGCCTGATCACTTGGTTTTGTATCTTGTATTTGCTTCTCTGTGTACCTGACCTAGGCTTGTTCTCCTGACCCCGGCTTGTCTTCTGATTTTGTACCTCGCTTCCGTTCGTGTTTGATCTCGGCTTGTTTACGTTTATCCCTCTAGTTCTGTTTTGTGGCTTGGCGTTCCTGATTTGATATTGACCCGGACTGTTTGACTATTCTTCCTCCTGACGGCCCCAGCACTCTAGTAGCGCAGGGACTGTCGCCCAGCTGACGTCAGCCGCCTAGGGCAGCACGTCGAGTAGGCAGGGACAGTGAGCTGGGTTCCAGTCAGGGCTCACTGTACCTCCCTTGACGTGACAACATTTTGGCAGACATGACATGGGTATGTCATATAGCGGTAAGGGAATAAAATAAAAAAAAATCCTATACTTCAGAACGGAGATGTCACTGCTGTGGCCATTGGTTGGCTGAAAAAGTCACATGCCTCTTATTTTTTCACCATTCTGAGCTGCTCACTTTTAAACAGTGATGTAAATTAGTGGCACGTGACCACTGCAGTCAATCACTAAAAGTTGAGATATGTTCTCTTTATTGTTTGTGTATTTGGGATGGCCCCAATTGCCTCGGCTTGTAGCACTCATTGCCTGACATCACCGCTTGAAAGTTAACACACTCCGAGCAGTGATGTTAGGTAGTGGTATGTGACCACTGCAGCCAATCCACTGGTGGAAATAGACAGTAGAGTGGAAGGAGACAGCCTACATAGTCAATGCTGAAACAGAGGTAACATTTTATTATGAAGCAAGCTTTTTTTAAGGGTGGATTCACATGTGGCTCTTCCTAGAAAAAGGCATTGTAGTGTTTTAAAGTGTGTTTTTGCCCCTCCCTCCCCCCAAAAAATGCTGCAGCCAAATGTCAGCGGAAAGTCAATAATTAATTATATAACTCACCACAAACACTGCTTTTTTGTTTGTGTTATGTTTTCTTCACTTTTAGTGCGTTCTCTGGATCCTTGAAAAGTTTTCTGAACACAAGTTTTGTGTATGGCACTTTTTCAAAAATTTTTAAAAACACATTATCAATGAATGAAAAAAAGTCACAAGAAATGTTTGAAAAAAAACCAAAACATGAACTTTACAGTAAGGCTGCGTTCACACTGTGTATTGCGATGCATACTGTACGTGTTCATTGTGCTGTTGAAATTATGCTAATTTTTCAAAAGCAGCTGCAGACTGTTACTCTAAGAGTGAGAAGGTCAATGAATATTGGCCCCTTCCAACCCTGAAAATACCAGCCCGCAACCGAACCAGAAGCGGACCATCACATTAGAAGGTCCACCTCTGATGGTAACTTAGCTCTTATCAGTACTAAGTCCTAGCTCTAGTAATGGAAAGGTGTCTGTCAGAAACCTCTATTATGATCACTGGAATAAAATAGTAAAAAACACAATGACGCAACACAAAAACAATTTATTTCAATAAACATTCCCCAACATCAGCCCTCGTTGACCATTTGTCAAGCAATGCTGTGCTCTTTACTTCTCTCTCCCATCCCTCCCCTACCATTGTGTTATGCTTGCTAGTGCCAAACAAAATACAACCTGCACCTACCACCCCATAACCCACCCCCACCTTTACCTATCACCCCATAGCCCTCTCAACTCCACCTATCACCCCATAAATTCTCCACCACCTTCACTTATCACATCATAGCCCCGTCACCTTCACCAATCACCACCTCCACCAATCACCACCTCCACCTATCACCCTATATCCTTCTCACTTTCACCTATCACCCCATGTGGAGTTTGTACAGAGGGGGGAGCACAGAAAAAATTAGAATTCTAAGATTTTTGTGTGGTAAATTCTGCGGGGATAATTTATGGCCAGGAGAAGTTATCATGGTGGTCTGGACTGGATGGAGAAGAAAACGGAAAGAGAACAACTCCTATCAGAGAAGACGTCTCTTGCGAGTCCCTGGATGTAAGTGCATTGTAATCTCCTCTGCAGAGTCTGTGTACAACTGATATCTACCACTAAATGGTGACTGTATGATGGGAATATTGATGGAAGTGTAATGGTGCAATGGTTTTATGCTCAGGCACATTTTGGCAGCATTTCCCAGCTCTCCTGGATGTATGCTATTCAACCTCCAAGAAAGCTGAGTGACTCACACGCCTCAATTAGCTTTCTTCCACAGTCCTTAGTTCAGTGTAGTAGGCATGGTCTTTTTAAGGGGGTGTAGCTTGTTATAAAGAGGACTTGATTTATTCAAATTCTGGGGGAGGCACATGGGCAAGTATTCTTTATACATTTCCCCCAATTTGAACCAAAATAAAGGTGTACATGCTTTATACCACATTTCTCCATACACATCTGACAAAGGGGCATGGCTTAGTGGAGAGGGCATGGCTTTGAGTATAGGTGGTGTGGCTCCTGCTCCTCTCTTGTCCATAGGATGTGGCTGGTATTGCATCTAAGCTTTATTTCAGGGATTGTGCTAATTTGCAACACTGTACAGAGCCTATTAAAAATGTAGTTGTTTTCACAAAAATAATATATTTTTAATTTCATACAACTCTATTAAGTTCCTTTACCTAAGAAGTGCCCTGAAAAATGTGCACCAAAATAGAAGAGCATGCCATAAAAATAGTATAATTGTTGGATGATACTTGAGTAAAAGTGTGCTAACCCTCTACTTGAATGTACCATCTGCTCATAATTTTATAGGACTTTTTTTTCCATTACCTTTTATTCAAGAAGAGATATTTTGCAAAAAAAAAATAATTCACAATTATAGTAACTTGTTCAATATCAATCAAAAATTACTTAGTTAATTAACCAGTAGAGTAATCTGAGTTTTAGCATGATATAAACAAATGGCCACTCTAAACAATGTCAGAGAAAATGATGTGAAACTAAACCTATTCTAAATAGTGTCAGATGGACAGGTCGAATACATTACTTTATCCATTTTTTATGTAATTTGTCTGGACGCTTTCTAAGAATTCATGTGCATCAAAGAGATTACGGTGATTATGGTGTTTGTATAAATTTTTGTTGTATAGATGAGGAGCATGACTTCATTTTTACCAAGGTGATTCATAGTGTATATTTTGGACTAACGTTTTACATAAAATTCTGATATTTTACAGTAACAGCAAAGACAATTGGGTGACAATTTTGGGTTCTCTTTTTTATCAGCACATTGAGCGTCATTTATCAAAACAGTCTAATAGTAAATCTATCTTTGTTGCCCATAGCAACCAGAGTTCAGTTTTCATATTTTTACTACGCTGGTTGGTTGCTATGAGCAACAAAGACAGATTACGTACAGACAGTTTTCATAAATAAATGCTGGAAACAAAATGAAGCACAAAATTAGTTTGGATATTCGTTGTTGTGCACTCGGCATACTTTAGGCTATTTCTTAATTTTACTACATTGTAATTCATAAATGTGAGATTCTATCTTGATTTACTTGTATGGGTCAGGTCTTGCATTATGTTTTGGTTACTCGTTTATTATTGGTGTGGGTCAAGGTTTTAAGTCATAATTATTGAAAAAATAGACAGCACTTAAAAAAAATGGTGGTTTATTTAACCCAGTTGTAACGTTTCAGCTCTTAACCTCAGAGCCTTTCTCAAGCATTGTTACAAAGTGTCAAAGTGCAAGATATAGTCAATACAATTCTCAATAATTAACAAGCAGAATGAGACAATCTGTTTACATCCATCAGTTAGGGTATGTTCACACGGCGTGTTGAGTCCGTGTTTACATACGTTTATAGATGCGTGTTTGGATCCGTGTTTCGGACTCTAAATGTTTCAATGTAAAACATGCATTGGCTTTGAGACGAGTGATCGCTGATGCGTTTTTACTTGTGTCTTTCAGATGCATCTTTTGGATCCGTTCAAAAAATGGACATGTCAATTCTTGATCCAAAAGACACAGTAGACACCCTATTTAAAACTATATCTTGCACTTTGACACTGTGTAACACTGCTTGAGAAAGCGTTACCGTTGGGTTAAATAAACCAACATTTTTTAAGTGTTGTCTATTTTTCAATAATCTGGACTTTCTGTTAGCTCTCCGTTCTGTTAGGCGAGCACTACAAATTCTTTTCATTCCGGTGCTGTTGAAGATAAATATTTTTCAAAAGGTTTTAAGTCATGTGACTACTGATACTCTGTGTGCTGTGATCAAAGACCCTCCAGTGTCTGAAAAGGGTAAGCCTTGGACTATTGGAGTCATACTTTAATGGAATTTTAATAAATATTTTGACTGTTAAGGAGGATTTAATTTACCATTTGTTTCACAAGATTTTGCACAGTGTTCTCTCAACATAATATATCAATTAGTTTCAGGATGACAATTGTATGTTAAAACCATAACTATGGAAATCTGGTAATTGCTTCTAAAGCCCCAAAATGTCCGCAACGTAATTTAACATAAAGATTGATCAAAATGAAGATGATAGCTAATACAGATAAAGCAAGTGCCATAACTTTTTTCTTTTTCTGTTAACAAAGTTGTTTTTTATGGAACAAACTATGTTTTTTAAAGGTTCCAGTTAATGTACAATATAATGTGTTATTTGTAACCAAAAAAACAAAACGTTCCATGTAAAATAACATGTTTTTGGGTTCTGCTTGTGCAATGTTTGTTATGTTTTATTAATTAAAAAAATAAATTTAAATTTTTAAAAAATTTGCTTTGCATTTCCATATTTTAGGACTAATAAGGTTTTTATTATTCCATTGATAGACCTTTGTAGTTTTTATTGTTACCAAGCAACCTTTTGATCAATTTTTATTCCATTGTTTTAGAGAGCAGTTAAACAGAAAAATGCAATTTTTTTACTACATTCACCTTGTAAGGCTATGTTTTTTTTTAAAGCAGACTTTTATTGACACAGCAGTAACTCTTAGGGTATGTTTATGCAGCGTCTTGCATCCGTGTGAACATACGCTTTTCAGATAGTTTAATAGTTTCATAGTTTGTAAGGCCGAAAAAAGACAAGACGTCCATCCAGTTCAGCCTGTTGTGCTAAGGTGTTGATCCAGAGGAAGGCAAAAAACCCCAATGAGGTAGAAGCCAATTGTCCTCATTTTAGGGAAAAATTCCTTCCCGACTCCAATCTGGCAATTGGAAAATCCCTGGATCAATGACCCCTCTCCAGAATTCTAGACACTATAACTTGTAATATTATTACGCTCCAGAAATGCATCCAAACCCTTTTTGAACTCTGTTATTGAATTAACCATGACAAATCCCTCTGGCAGAGAATTCCACAGTCTCACTGCTCTCACAGTAAAGAATCCCTTTCTATGTTTATGTAGAAACTTTCGTTCCTCAAGACTTAGAGGATGCTCCCTTGTTCTAGATACAGCCCTGGGTATAAATAAATCTTGGGAGAGATCTCTATATTGACCTTTGATGTATTTAAAACATATTTATTATGTCCCCCGAAGCCGTCTTTTCTCTAAACTAAATAACCCTAATCTTGCTAATCTTTCTGGGGATTGCAGTCCACCCAGTCCTTTTATTATTTTTGTTGTCAGCCTTTGTACCTGTTCAAGCTCTACAATGTCTTTCCTGTGCACTGGTGCCCAAAACTGTACACAATATTCCATGTGTGGTCTAACCAGTGACTTGTATAATGGGAGAATGATGTTCTCATCATGTGCCTCTATGCCCCTTTTAATGCACCCCATTATCCTATTTGCCTTGGCAGCTGTTGTCTGACACTGGCTGCTACAACTAAGTTTACTGTCCACCAGGATTCCCAAGTCCTTCTCCATGTCACTTTTACCCAGCCTTTTTCCATTTAACATGTAGTCATGTAATGGATTTTTCCTCCCCATGTGCATAACCTTGCATTTATGTGTATTAAACCTCATCTGCCATTTCTCTGCCCAGGCCTCCAACTTATCCAGATCCCTTTGTAATAACACATTATCCTCTATTGTGTTGATTACTTTACAGAGCTTAGTATCGTCTGCAAAGATCGATATTCTACTGTGCAATCCCTGTGTAAGATCATTAATAAAAATTTTTAAAGGGGGATGGGGGCCCAATACTGACCCTTGTGGTACCCCCATGTAACAGCGATCCAGTCGATATGTACCTTTAAATTACTCCCTTTGTTATCTATCAGTGAGCTAGTTGCTTCCCCAAATTGCACACATTTTCCCCCACCAAGCTTTCTCTTTTTATTTCCCAAACCCTTTTTTATGGGGCACCGATCAAATGTTTTTAAAAAAAATTAGATAATGACATCCAGTGCCTCTCCCCGATCCACTAGCACACTTCCTCATAAACTGAGAATTATCGACGGGACCGATCCTTCATAAACCCATGCTGGAACGGCTTTTACATTTATTTTGGGGAGATACTCCAGGTAGCATTTTCTGAAAAAACCCTTCAATAAATTTTACCTACAAAAAGGGGCAAACTTCCCACTGTAAGGCTCCACTCTATTTGGACCCCTCCTGGGCCCGGGGCCGGGGGGTATTTTGCTCAGGGATCCCCGTTTTTTGTAAAGGGATGCACACGACGCAGGTTCTTTAAATCGGGCTTCAGCCAGTTTTTATTCGCACAGAAAAGGGCACAGTAGTACCCAAAAAACAACACAAAATAAACCTCAGGCCGTCGGCCACTAACTAAACAAACTGTTTAGCCCTCAACTACCAGGGCTCTTGCCTACTGCACGCCCAAAACCCGGTTTGCTTGCCACCCTTTATGGTTCCGGCTTTCCTAACCTCTGGAGCAAGAGCCCTTCCCCTTTGGGCTCCACTGCTGCTCCACTTCCCATAGCAACCACCCCCCCCGATCACCTGGAGTAGGCAGCCTTTTTTATGGCCTCCCGGGACTGGCCCAAAACCCCTGCCTGGAACGTGGGGGGCCTCCCACCCCCAATCTATGACCGTCCCGGGAAAAGGCAACCCAATAATAGCCCATAGCAGCCATACAACAACATGTGTCAGTAACCTGGGGTTTACTGAGCTAACGGGTTGCCTTCCCCCCCGAAGCCAGGATTTTCGGGGGGCCGAGCCCCCCTATGGCAGCCCCAGCGACCCCCTATGGTCGTTTTGCACATATCCCCCCCCCATCAAAAAGGGGCCGTGGGTCTTGATCACACCAAAAACCCCTTCCCCCGGGTCAAAGCTTCTACACAGGGCCAATTCCTTCTCACCTCTTCGGGGTGGAACCCCTTGCTCACATCAGCTCGTTTGGGGGCTCTACCATGACTCACATTGTTGGGAAAAACCGGTTTACTGCCACTTCCCACCAGTGGCTTTACACATACACGTCTGCCACAATGCCCCACCTTCAGCCCGCATCCCGACTTTTCACGGGGTTTACTACTAGCCCCCTCATTCCGGGCCCGCCACCACCCCCAAAAGTAGCCTTTTTTCCCACTAGACTAGTTTTTTTATTGTGCCCCCATTGGGCAGTTTCCCATATTTTAGGTCTCTAAAAGGATCCCGGGGTTGGGACCCAGCAACCCCCACATTTTCCCCCCGAAGTTTAAATGACACACATTTTTTCAGGGTCATATCCACCATGCCCACTTGGGGCACCCCTGACCCAAAACCGCTACTTCTTTGTCCGCAGGACTTGGGAAACCCCAAAAACCTCTCTTAAACAAAGTCTGCGGGGTCCTCAGCCCATGTCATGCTCCTTGGGGTTTAGCTACATTCCCAAATTTCTTGGGCCCCTGAAGCTCCGCCTCTAGGTTACTAGCTGACATCTGGCATTTCTTATTTGACCACCCATGGTGATAATTTCCCTTTTTGGACGGGATCCATGTGGCCCCCATAACATGCCTGCAGTAATGCAGGTTCCACTCCCCATTCCGGGCATTTCACTAGTGCCAAGACACTTTCCCTGTTCACCCCCCGTTTCCCACTCTATCTACAGCAGACCCTTTCAGCATCTTTTGGGAAGTTTCCTGCCCCCCCCTGTAACCCTCTAAGGGAAATACTAAACCCATCAGGGAGATCCTATATCTTGCACATCACAAAATTCCATGGAGTCAACGGAACCTATTTACAAACGGGACACCAAATTATGCAGCCCGGCTAAGCTCCTTAGGGTTCTCCCACTCAAACCCCAAACGGGCTGTGTTAAATTTAAGATTCATTCACTTTTAACCCAGAAAGTGTAGCAGACGTCTGCGCAAGGGGCCCCCACTTTAGGTCGCCACTTTCACCGGACAAACCCCCTCTGGATAGGGCTAATTTTTTTCCTCCATAACTCTGGGAAACTTTATCATTCCTCAAAAACCGACACCTCTTTCCTTGAGGATCCAAATACTCTCACCCCCTTCACTGGTGCCTAGCAAACTCTCTTTTTTTCCTAATTAGAGCTTACTACCTTCACTGAAACCCTTTATGAGCACTGCAGTAAAAGCTACTAAAAAAGAAACCATTGGAGCACGTTACCCCATGCACTACAGGGATCAGCACAATTTTCTCTTCCACCCTGCAGGTCACAATATATTTTCATCACAGATAAACTTTTCTGTAATACCGATCGGGACTCACACAGAATCTGCCTTGGCACCATTTTTTTTTTAAAAGTATTTTCACCTCATTCTCCTCATACATGGAAGTAAGCCCCCATAAACCCCACCAAGCAATCACCCTTCATAGGACCGTTTCTCTTTCAGGCCACACACTTTCAGAGTTTTCCCATCAAATATGCAAACATCTCACGTGACCAACAAGACAGAACATAACGCTGGCTATACCTCACGGGAAAACACCCTGTGCTCTTGGGCTGCTCTCCTCTTTGACCTCTAGGGGGACCTAGGCTAATCCCCTTTTCTGTTGCCTGCAGATTCTAAGCAGCCTTTACACATTGCATTTTTCTTCAACCAGCAAAAGACCTCCAGGGGGAGACCAAAACTGCTCTCATTATGCGTAGCTGCAGCACTCTAGTTGCTTTCACAAACAGTAGTAACTGGAGCAGCTTTTTGATACAGAACATCCCCCTGACCATGCTTGTGGGCATAGTTGTTGGTTAATGTACATTTAACCCATTATTACCGTCTGTAATAGACACAGCTTTATACCACAGGGAAACAAAATTGGAATTGTCCACTCCCCCCAGGGGAACACAGCAGGTAACAACCGATCCATCGACTTCCCAAGTCCATTTTTCACAGTTTTCACCCTCAGGACTCTTCTCAAAGGCTGGCATGTGTCTTTCCTCCATTTTTTTCCCCCCCTGGTGACCACACACATCCTGGACTTAATAGAAAGTCTTAAACCCGTTTTTTATACATAACAGGGAAAAGTCTTTCCGGGGCTGATTGCTGACCATCTGGACCTCCCTGCGACTGTTCATACCCAATGGGGGGGCTCCAACCCTGTGACTCCAGGGGTTGGGGGGTGCAACCCCCTGGCCTTTTTCCTGAGAGGGCAATCAGGACACATTCTGCCTCTATGGCACCCCCAACCGGCTCCCCTGCTGGGGGGTGGTAGCAGGGGTCCTGCTGAGAATGTGGTTGCACCCGGTCCCTTTTGCAAATCGGGCCTCTCCAGGGCGTGGCGCACCTTTTTCCCGAACTACAAGGCCTCCTGGCCACAGGACATGCCCTCATCAGTCTCAGGTTGGTTGCCCGTAGCAAAGGGTTTCCCCACTTTTGGGGGTTTTCAATCCCTTTGCATACACACATCCTTGTTAACCCAAAACTTGTCAGAACTGCGCCTTTAGTTTGGGGGAGTCTCTGGGGCCGCACAGACAGGTCGCAGTACCCCTCTGGGGGGTTTTCCCCTCAATAGGGCGCCAGGGGCATCACCACTGCTCTATGGGTAGCCCTCGCTGAGCGCTACTTCTCAAAAGTCAAGGAAGACCTCCACATCTTCCCCCCGCGGCCATCTTCCCATCGCCCCCGCACCCACTTCGGGGCCCTCAAATCCTCCTCTGCAGACTTCATCTTGACACGCCTTCTGCTGGTCTTTAGCGTGCCTGGACCTTAAAGCTCCTCTCTGGTCCCCCTTAAGCTCTGCCCGGAGTTTTCTATTATCATCGAGCCTGGTCATGCGCTGTGCCCAATTTGCTCATCCCTGCTGCGGCAGTATCTGCACTAAAGGGAGAGCTCCTCCAGGCAAAAAAAAAAAAAAAAAAAAAAAGCCGCTTTAAAATCTCTTAATGCACCACTTCGGCCCCTATTCACCACTTTCGGGTTGTGCCATTAGCCCACGGCTCCTCCCCCCCATATGTAAGACTCCATCACTTTGGACGCCCTCCTGGGCCGTCCTGGGGTATTTTTCTCACTGGGTCGCCCTTTTGTAAACGGGTGGGACACCGACGCTAGGGTTTTTTAAATCTGGCTTTTACCCCGCTTTAAATTTAGGCACAGAAAAAGGAACAGTAGTATAAACCGGAAAAACAAAAACAAAATAAACACAAGGGGGCCGTTTTGGCCCACTAACTAAACTTATTCTTTTATAAGCCCTCAACTAAACCCGGGCCTGTGCCTACGCCCCAGCACCACAACCGCGTTTGCTTTTCCAGTCTCTTTGATTTTTAAATTTCCCGGGGTTTTCCTAAGCCTCTGGGAGCAAGGGGCCCCTTTACCCTTTGGTCCACTGCTGCTCCACTTGCCATAAACCCCGAAAAAAAAAACCAACCCCCCCAATCCCTGGAGTAGGCAGCCTTTTTTTGGGCCCCCCGGGACTGGGCCCCAAAAACCCGGCCTGGAAGTGGGACGGCCCCCCCACCCAATGCTATGACCGGCCCGGGGAAAAGGGAACCCAATAATAGCCGATAGCCCGCCATTCTTTAAAAACAGTTCAGTAACCTAGGGTTTTCTGACGCTAAAATGGGGTTTTCCCTTTCCCCCCCCGAAGCCAGGGACTTCGGTGGCACTTAAAGCCAAACCAGTGGCACCCCATGCACCACCTATGGTCGTTCGTCCAAACCTTTTAGTTTTTCCCGGGTCCTTTTTTACCCCTTTTTTAAAAATTGGCACCACATGCGCCCCTTTCCCTTTTGGGAAAATACCCCGTTATTGGGCAGTCCATAAAAATTTAAAAATAGGGGCCATCTATGGGGCCCATCACTTAAAACTCCCTTTTGGGCAGCGGGGTGTTTTTACCCTCTAAGGAAAACCTCGGGGGGTTTTTCTTTTTTTAATTTCTTAAGACGGAGTGGGACTTCTTCCCGGGTTTTGCAAGAAACTTTTTTAAATTGGGGGTTTTTTTAAACCCTTTGGGTTTAACAAGGGAAAGGGCCCTCCTCCTCGGTAAAAAACAGTGGAGAAAAAAAGGTTTTTTAATGAGTTTGCTTTTTTCTCATCGCCCTCTAAATGTTTCTCCCTCATAATTTTTTTAAAGGGTAAACCCTTTTTTGTTTTAATCTTTTTAAATAATTTTTTTAGTTTAAAAAAAATTTGGGGTTTGTTTTATTTTTTTATAGCAAATTGTCTTTTCCCCGCTCCAGCTTTGCTTCCTTTTTTCTTTATTTTTTAAAACCCTTTTTTTTTCCCTAAGCTTCTTAGTTTCCTCTTCCTGCCCCCCCTTTTTAGTAGGGGAAAAACCCCCTTTCTTTTGTTTTTTATTTCCCCTTCTACACCCCGTTGATCCACTTGTGTTTTTCCTTTTTTCTAATTAATTTATTACCATAAGGTAAAGTTTCCTTTTCACAGTGGTACCTTTGGGGTGTTTTTTTTAAAAAATCCCATTTTTTTTATTTATTCTTTAAATTTAAAAAAACATTTTTCCCCGTCAATACGGTTTTTAAGGCCTCCCTAAGTAGAAAAAGTTAGCCTTTTCCCAAAAATTTAGTGTTTTTGGGGGTTCCATGACAAAAAACTCTATTGAAGGATAAACGGAAAAAATTTTTTATTTTTGGTCACTTTTTCTAGGTTTCCCCCCAACCTAAAACCCTTTTTTTACCTGTCAGGGCTTTTTAGTAATATTAAAATTAGAAGGGCCTTTCCCCCCTATGGTTCCTGCCCCCATTTGGGGAAAAGGTAATTTTAAACATTAAATTATTTTACAAAAAAACCTGTTTCCCTTTATGAATCTACAGGGGTTTCAGATTCCCCAAATTTATGTTTTTTTGGATAAATTAAAATCGCCCATTAATAATAACCTTTTTTTTTTTTTAAAATTTTTTTTGATTAGCCGCCCATTTAAATTTTCCCGAGGAGTACCATCTTCCCTGGGTTTTTGGGATATTTGGGGGGGCCCATAGAAGGCCCCCATTAGTATTATATTGTTTTTTTGTTACCCTCAAGTATATTTTACCCCTTTTAAAGATTCCAATTTTGTTCATTACCTGAACCTATATTTTTCCGCAGTGTTGGCTTCGCAGGATTTTACATAAACAGACACCTCCCCCCCTTCCGGTTCCCTTTAAAAGATCCCTTCTAAATAGGGCTGTAACCCCTGTAAGGGTTTAAAAACCCAGTTTGTAGCTCTCGTCCAGCCATGTTCAGTTATCCCCACCCATGCATATTTTTTTTTCAAGCTATTAAATAATTCTAGGGCCCTTTTTTTTGTGGGGCCCCGACTCCCGGGATTGGGCAAACGCAATTTAGAGATTTTTCAGTTTTTTTTTCCTTCCCCTAAAATTTTTTTTAACTATTTTAAAAACCCCCCTTTTCCCCCCACTCCCCCCCCTGTTTTTTTTTCCTAATTTTCCCCCCTCTTTATTACTTTTCCTTTCACTCCAAAATGTGTATTTCCTCCCCCCCCGTCCCTAGTTTTAAAAATTTCCCCAACTTCCTGGCATTTTGTCCCCTTACTTTTGTGCCCCGGGGACCGATAGAACGGACTCAGAGATGTATCTAACAATTAGCAGTGACTTTATCACTGCCCGCAATGAGGAACATGCAGCGGCGTTCACATGAGGGATCACCGCTGCGTGTTTGCATCACACCTGTTGGGTCAGCCTTTCAAGAATTGCGCTGGACCACGCTGCACCACCGTTATTTTGTGCGTTTTTGCGTAAAAAATGTGGTCGGATTTCGGATTTTCTGGGAATCTGACGGCAGTTTTAGGTTTTGGAAACCCTCAGTAAAAAATCTGTGCTGTGTAACTACTCACAATTCAGGTTCACAGCACTGGATACAGTCGGATTTTTGGCGTGTTCAATATACTGAAAAACTGACCAAACTCTAGTGCTGTGTAGACTGGGCTTTTTTGAAGTCTATCAAATCTGGCAGTTTGCACCTGTTTCCAAAAAGAGTCCACAATGCATAGCGTTTTAACACCACCCACCCCCCCCATGGAACCCCGCCACCTCAGCGATTCAACTTTTTATTTTAAATAGGTAGAAACCTGTGAATAACCAGCAGCTGGGAGGGGCTGACGCCTACTCATGAAAAAGTTTACCCTTTTCTGGCAGAACAGGCTGCAGACTGTTATATTTGAGTAGTAAATGCTCTGAAACTCCTGTATGTTTCATAAAGAGGGACACAGCACAAAAAGATTCTTTATTAGCTTGTACTTCCCCCTATAACCTTGTGAAGGGTCTCTTTAAAAAGAAATAGAACAGCAATGTTTTTTGGAAAGTTTTCATTTTTTTTGCCCCATGTTTTTAACCCCAAGGCCCCCGGGTTTTTTTTTTTTTGACATTTTTGTTTTTCCCCTCCTCGCCTTTCCAGGGGACTAACTTTTTTTTTCGACCTAAATAGAACAGAGGGTTTATTTTGCGGGAAAATGTCTTTCTTTGGTGTTATTCTTCTTAAAAAATTAGGGAAACTGCAAAAAAATTTCCCAATGGGACAAATTGTGAAAAAAAGTATTTCCGCCTTTTTTGGGGGGGTTTTGCTTTTAAGGTTTAAATCTTCGGTCATAAATGTTTTTCTGTATTCTAAAGGTTTTACCATCTGGCAATACCAAACAGTAAGGTTTCCATTATTTTTGGTACTGAAAAAAAATTTTCCAAAACTTTTTCTTTTTTGAAATTTCGCCGCGGGTCAGTTTGGCGCCCAAATAACCTTTTGTACCCTTTTCGGCATCGGGGGGTGTTTTTTTTGCGGCTAAGTTACTTTTTTTTTGCTAGCAGTTTGGAATGGAGCAATTTTTTTGATCACTTTTATTCCATTTTTTTTTAAGTGACATAAAAAGACAAAAAAAAGCATTTTTTGGGGTTTGGGGAATTTTTTTTTTCTTCTACGGGGGTTCAGCGCGGGATAAATGAATTTATATTTTATAGATTTGGGGCTTTTTCGGACGCGGCGTTTCCCAAAAAGTGAACTTTTTTATTTTTTTATTGTTTTTATTTTAAAAAGGGAAAGGGGGGGTGATTTGCTTTTTTACTTTTGACTTCAAACTTTATTTTTTTTTACTTTTACATGGGGGGCCCCCTATGGTATTGACCACAGGTGGCCATTGCAAAACAGTCTAATGCTTTCTAGGCAATGCATTAACTGAAAGATGGCGTTTCCCCACTTCCGCTGGGACGGAAATGGGGCAAAACCCGGACAGGGGGGGGTGGAGCCTTCCCAAGGGTCCCCCCTTTTAGTCCGGTGCGGGCTTTGCAGGGGAATGCGCGACGGGGCCGATCACCCCGCCGATCTGCGCGGCAGATCGCATTCATTCAAGCCAGGCCATCTTTGCCGCGGGGTCTGATGGTTAAACAGCGCGGGGGGGCAGTGCCCGTTTGGCTGTAAAGGCTGGGTTTTTAGGGCTTTAGCCGCTAAACCCCCCGGCTGTGCGGGGGGGCGGGGCGATCCCCCCGCAAAGCCTTTTACGGCCCTGGGGCGTACTCAACGTCCGGGGGTTAAGGGGTTAAACTGATCATTATAGTGAGAAAACCCTTTAAGAGAAGTGTTTTTCTGTCTCCATGATTTTCTTGATAGTTATGGGGGGAATTGATTTCCCCCCCTTAGAACCTACTGCATTTTTTTTTCCATTTAAGGAAGGCTTTGGACAACCCATATTTTTTTAAATTTGGGGCCATTTTCACGGCACAGAGCAAATACCATAGATTATCTGAGCTGTATTTTGTCTGTTTGGGGCGGGGACGGCCGCAAGATTTTCTTCGGTTTGTGGAGAAAAGCCTATCCCACTTCGCATTGACCTATTCATGTTCCGCCCAAAAACCGTTTGGAAGAATGAACATGTCCAATGTTTTTCGGACCGTTGGCAATCTAAAAAAACGTGCGGGGGCCCCCACACGGATTTTCCTAGAGGTCCCGGACAAAAATTTTCAGCGGTTTTCGACGGGTTTCAAAATAAAACCCTCTGAAAAACCTTTTAAAAAAATGTGGGGCAAGCCATTACAGTTGTGTGTAGTTCTGCTCATACATGGCAATTTCAATGTTTGCTTTTTTTTTCTGCATCTTTGATTGCTGCTACATTGTATATTCAGCCTATTTTGATATAACATATTACCTGGATTTGTCAAGGCAGTCTTCAGTTTGAGACATTGGTTATGACAACTTGTCTTGTGATGGGATCTTCATTTAGGGCCACATGTATGAATTCTGGTACTGATAGACCAGTTCTAAATCACTTTAAGGTAGTATAGACTGTGCCAGAATGTATGAACCTGTTCTTCTGCAGGTCATACATACAGGTTAGTTTAGTGCCAATACGACAACTCTGGCTCAGACAGACCACCTTTAACTTGGTCTGGCTGTTCTAACTGTTCGGCGTCAAAGTTTTGGCGTCAAAGAATCATAGATGTGCCTACTTCTACGAATGTGGTGCAACGCCCCCAGAACGCCCCAAAACTTTGGCATGCTAAAATGTGTCTTTGGCACGGTACTGAGGCACTTAACACGCCAAAGTTTGGAGTGCACCTGTTCCTACATCTATAGAACTGGTCTACTACAGCTTTTTGAGGCCTGAATTCTGGTGCCGCCCCGTTCATACATGTCACCCTTAGTCTTAAAGGACCAGTCCAGTGCATTTTTTTTTACCTAAGTTTATTAGAAATTAGTGCCAGTCACTTTGCTTACCTTCAGCTACATACACAATTTCTGTAAGCAACAGTCTTTGTAAGGTCACGTGACATGCTCTCTGATTGGCTAAAAACACTGTGCCTGTGATACGGACAGGAAGTCTGAATCTCCATGCATTCCCTGGAAACTGACTTTGAACATCCCATAGGAATGCATAGAGAGATTCATTTCCTGGGTCACACAACTAAGCTGTGCGTTTCAGAATGTCAGAGAGCAGGTCACATGAATCAGTGGCAACAGTGAGAAATCCTATATTTAGCTGCAGATAAACAAAATTACTGCCACTACTTTGTCTCTAGAAGCAATTTATAATGAACTAAAGGAAACAAAACTGGAGCGGTTCTTCAAGGAGGTTACGTAAGATCCATTCGAGTCTCATGAAGATTACTGTTTTAACCCCTGTCTCGGGAAGTTGCTTTCCTGCTTGCAGTGGCCTCTACAATACACTACCAAATAAAAAAGGCAAGAATATTAGTGTTTGTACATGAGGTTTTTCTGCTGTAAGGTTTTAGGGGTTTGTATTTAGCAATAGTTCTACAAAAAAGTTTGCAAAACAACTTTTTTACTAATTAATTTCTGGTATGGCCACATGGTTCATAACAAAATACTGGATGGATTCTGATTAAAAAATCTGACATATTTTATCGTCTTTTGAACGTTTAGGGGGACGGTTTCTGGCTGTGGTTTGTGCATTTGGCCATCCCCCTAAAGATTGAACAGTACATGTTCTGAGCTAAAATCGGGCAAAAGAATGTGCATTTAAATTTTTTTGCAGGTTTTCTGATTTGAAATCCAACCTTCAGAAAATCTATTCTATTGACGTCAATAGATGACAGTCAGGTTTCAGGCGGTTTTCAAATCCGAAAAACCATCTGAAAAACTGACTAAAAACTCATCGTATGTACATACCCTTAGAGTTTACTGTTTTCAGGTGGAAAAAATGTAAAAATTTGGTGCACACCTGTTAGTGCTAAAATTTGTGCATTTTCCCAATTTTATATAATTCGTGCAACTTTTCCATAGATGGACAGGGCTAAGAGGATTAGGTGCAGCCCAACTTATTTACAATTTATTTATGTCATAAATCTGTGAAAATGGCAGTGGAAATCTATTTACGCCATTTCATTTTTGGTGCGCAGACAGAAAAACACACACAAAAAAGGGGACATTAGTGACACACAAAAACAGGGCCCATAATGGTGGTGTTTTTTGGTGCGCAGAGAGCCAACAATGTGTCAGAAGTGTATCTTACTTGTTTTAGACTGCCAATCTAAGTTAATCAAACCCTTCATATTGTATTAGCCGTGTACTCATACCACTGTATTTAAAAACATGAAAAACCGGCTTACGGAAGGCAGCGTGGACAGCAACAGGACTTCAGTACTAAAGTAATCCCAAAGAAAGCAGAAAATCTAGCTTCCAAATGAATCTTCTTTATTTTCATTCCATAGAAACCAGAGATAGAACGAAGTACAAGAGTTACTTACGCGTTTCAGGCAACAACACGCTTAGCTATGAAGTTATAAGGTTGCCGGAAATGAGTGTCACTTGACCTTTGTCCTGTCTCTATGAAATTATCTATGGAATGAAAATAAAGAAGATTCATTTGAAATCTGGAATTTCTACTTTTTCTGTATTCCTCGTGCTCCACTCTTAGATTTTTTTTGCCATAGAATTATTTAGGTTTTGTGTGACAATGTTTCATTTTTACCTGCATAGTTTACATTGTTCTCACATACAAAGCTAATAATGTGTCCTCTAAGCAGTGCAAGAAAACCGCAATTAAACTTCTGTTACAATCCTTACTTTTCAGAATGCAAAGGTCTGACAGCTGTGGTAGTATTTGAAACAGCCGAGAACAATATGGATATAATTTCTCACACTATAATCCTCATGAGGTGAATAAAAATATCATATTAACTACAAAAGTCATGTTGGAGAGTACTTCTCAGACTCTTGGCGTAACCCTTCTCCTCCATAGTGGTGTCTCATTACAAGAGTTGTATCAGTACTTAGAATATACTACACTATGCTCATTATATTCTGTGCAATAAGAATATATACTGTTTGCAATGATTGTAATAGCCATTAAACACTACTGTTACACAATAATTGCAATGTTGCAGTGTAATTGTGTAATCCCCTCTGAATTTTCTCTTCTTCATGATTTTAACAAGTTAGAGCTGCCATCTTAAACATAAGTGTGCCTTCGAGAGACACAGTCGGGACAATGGGCATTTCTGTGTTCTAGAAAAACATATAAAGCTAGAAGGTTTTCAGATGGTTTACAGAGTGGAAGAGGCACTAAAAAGTTATAAGGAAAAAAATAAAATATGTAAAATAATGATAAAGGCAGCAAAGCTGAAGACAAGACAGAAAGGCATATTGCCAAAGAGAGTAAAACTAAACCCAAAATATTTTTTTTAGTATATATTAAAAAGATTAAAACTGAAAATGTTGGCACTTTGAAGAGTAATGAGGGAGATATTGTAGAGGGCGATGTGGAGAAAGCAAACCTATTACAGGCAGTCCCCGGGTTACAAACAGGATAGGGACTGTAGGTTTGTTCTTAAGTTGAAATTCTATGTAAGTCGGAACAGGTATATTTATTAAATGTAATTACATTTTTTTTCCAGTGTTGGATAGTACAGGGAACAGTTTTTACATTTGTTTTGCTGTCTGTGCCCTTTTTTAGAATATTTCACCTAACGTTCTGTATTTCATGTGCAGCTGTGGCATGCTGGCACCTGGTTATCATGGGGCGTGACTCAGTGTTGAATGTCAGACACGCCCCATAAGTCTCCGTTTGTAACTAGGGGACGTATGTAAGTCAGAACGATGTAAGTCGGGGACTGCCTGTAAACAATTTTTCGCCACCGTATTTACCGATGAAAATGACCTTCCTGTTGATGAGCAGAGGGATGAGGCAAACTCCACTATAAATTTTTTTTGTCTAACCCAGGAAGAAGTGCAGATCCACCTTAAGAAGATTAAAACAGACAAATCACCAGGACTGTCTGGTATACACCCCGTGTCCTAAAGGAATTACTATTTATGGACTCTATAGTAACAGGGTATGTTCCAATTGATTGGTGTATAGGAAATGTGGTGCCAATATTCAAAAAGAGGGTCAAAAAGTAGGTGAAATGCTTGAAGGTTTTCTAAGAGATGCTATCCTGAACAATCTCACTGAAAATAAATGTATAACTCCATTCCAGCATACATTTATGAAAGAGCGGTCATGTCAAACTAATCTCATCAGCTTCTATGAGGAGGTTAGTTCTAGATTGGATCAGGGTGAGGCATTTAATGTCATATAGTTAGATTTCTCTAAAGCATTTGATATGGTGCCAAATAAAAGGATTGTAAGGAAAATAGGAAAATGAGAATGCTTGGACTGGGGGAAAATGTTCGCAAGTGGGTAAGTAACTGGCTTAGTGATAGAAAACAAAGGGTGGTGATAAATGGTACATACTCGGACTGGATCCCTGTTAATAGTGGGGTACCACAGGGGTCAGTATTGGGCCCTATTCTCTAAAGAGGTTTTCTACCTACGAAGATCCTATCTGTAATGATGGGGACAGTATAAATAAACACTTTTGCAACTGGTTTGTATTACCTAAATCATTTAGTATAGCAGCTATTAGCTAGTCTGTGAGTGTCTAAAGCTAAATCTGAAGCCCATATAACACAACCTGATAAAAGAGGGTGAGCAGAGTGCATTTCTCAAATGTGCCCCATCATTTCAGGCTGTATGTATAACTGTTTACACCAATACAGGATTTCTGGTTACAAGGAGCTTGTGGAGGGATCTGACAGCTCTCCAGCCATGAGAACTGACCAGTGGAGGAGGTCTGCAGAGCTTTGACATCCTCTCTCTCCCACTGCTCACACAGAATGATGATAATGACTAAGAAGGGAGCACGGAGGGGTGTGATGATGTCTCCAGTCTTCAGTGAGAGAAGACCCGCCTACTGGGAGGAGAGACCCGCCCCTGGATTTGAAGCTGTAAGAGAGAGAGAACACTTGAGATGCTTGCAAAAGCCTGTACTGCCTGTACTGCAAAGTAGAATATCAATATTTCCAGATGATACTAAGCTCTGTAAAGTAATCAACACAATAGAGGATCATGTGTTATTACAAGGGGATCTGGATAAGTTGGAGGCCTGGGCAGAGATGTGGCAGATGAGGTTTAACACAGATAAATGCAAAGTTATGCACATGGAGAGGAAAAATCCATTTCATGATTACTTGTTAAACAGATAAAAGCTGGGTAAAAGTGACATGGAGAAGGATTTGGGAATTCTAGGGGACTGGTTGCTAATTGTAACAGCCAGTGTCTGCAGCAGCTGCCAAGGCAAAGAGGATCATGGGGTGTATTAAAGGGGGCATAGATACACATGATGAGAACATTATTCTCCCATTATACAAGTCACTGGTTAGACCACACATGGAATATTGTGTACAGTTTTGGGCACCAGTGCACAGAAAAGACATTGTAGAGCTTGAACAAGTTCAAAGACGGGCAACAAAAATAATAAAAGGACTGGGTGGACTGCAATACCCAGAAAGATTAGCAGGATTAGGGTTATTTAGTTTAGAGAAAAGACGGCTTTGGGGGGGACATAATAAATATGTTTAAATATATCAAAGGTCAATATAGAGATCTCTCCCAAGATCAATTTATACCCAGGACTGTATCGAGAACAAGGGGGCATCCTCTACACCAAGAGGAAGGAGGGATTCTACATAAACATAGAAAGGGATTCTTTACTTTAAGAGCAGTGAGACTGTGGAGCTCTTTACCAGAAGAACGTGTCAGGTTGAATTCACTAACAGAGTTCAAAAAGGGTCTTGGTGCATTTCTAGAGTGTAATAATACAAAACAGTTATAGTGACTGGGATTCTGGAGAAGGGTAGTTGAAGAAGGGATTTATTCTGATTGCCAGATTGGAATCGGGAAGGAATTATTTCCCTTAGATGAAGACAATTGGCTTCTACCTCATGGGGGTTTTGCCTTCCTCTGGATCAACACTATAAGACAATAGGCTGAACTGGATGGACGTCTGCCTTTTTTCGGCCTTACATACTATGTAACTATGTAACTATCACAGTCAAGCTGGACTCTGCTACATCTATATTCTAATTTTTTTAATCTATAAAGTCATCTGATTGGTTGAATCTCCATGCGCTGAAACTACTTAAAAATGAAGCTGTAACAGTGAAATCTTTCACAATCCACCCCAGGGACCTAAAAAGAATCCCAGTGAGTGTCTGTTAGGCTATGTCTTCACTGCACAGGATTACGCTTGTATCTTCGTCACTTTTCGTTTTTTAAAAGCGTCGCAATACGATCGTTCCTGTGTCCCCATAGACGGCAATAGGAAAGAAGAGCTGCAGTCTCCACAGCTTGTCTTTTCTCTGCTCGTCTTTCTGCACTGGCGTATTATACAACATGTTGTATAAAACGCCGCCGCTTCTCGTTTTCTTGTCGTCTTCTCATACAATACAAAGCGTGACAAAAGCTGCGGTCAGTGTAGACATAGCCTTAGGGCACACTCTGTGACATTGTATATTAAACGCAAAAAAAAGACACACGTGAAAGACATGCCGCACATCCAATAACAATAAATCTTTATCGAATGCAAATAGATGAAACAGAAACTAACCTCATAAAAGCAACTAAAAACCATAACAGCATGTCCAGTTCCTGTTTAGAACTCCAGATTTACCAAGCATGTATGAGAATATACATCAACAATAATAAATAAGTCAACAAGATGGAAAAATAGCAATAGTGCAACCTTTAACAATATCTTCACATGTACCAATGAAGATAAACTATACATAAATAATACAATGTCAAACAGGACTGGGACAAGGTATTCTGGTGCCCTAGGCAAAAAGGCACATAGCAACCCCCCCAATTGAAAATTCATCCCACTCCATACCTTATAGTGCCCCTTTCCTGCTTGGGATAAAGTGGCACCCTAGTCGGACCCTACCTTCACATTTTCCACAGGTGAACAAGAGCGGAAGGCAACATTATGTGTTGTTTTTGTATGGCTGTCCTTTAATATTTTCATTAAAGTTGGCTTTTACTGTTCCGGAGGATTTACTTTGCGGTGCAGGCCTCGGTTTGAACTACACCCAGAAGTCTGAAAGTTGTTGTCTGTTTACCACTTTGCCGGCGGGACGCTGGGTACAGAGACGCTGCATCATGGACTTTGAAGCTACATGTGAATTTAGCCCTAATTAGGTGAGCCGTACTTTTTTTTTTTATATATTATAGTTGATGTACACATGTACAAAAAGTTAGGGATTTTTTGCTTTTGGGTGAAATTTATGAAAAATGTAAACATTTCACTCTACAGTGATATCTTATCCTGAAAGCGGCCATTTAAGTCGTAGAATGCAATGTTGATTTTCTCATCTCAAACAATTGTATGAAACAAAAGCCAACAGCAGTGGAGGATGTACACCATAAAAATTTCAGTGTTCTCAATAATGTATCAATTACAGCTTGACAACGATGTCCCATGCTGGTCACAAGTCGAGTTATTGACTGCTGAGTCATGGCACCCCACTCTTCTTAATGGGCAACCGTAGATCATTGAGGTTCAGGAGTACAGATTTACGAGCTTCTACACGACAAGTTTTCTAGGGGATTCAGGTCTGGAGAAAGTGCAAGCCACTCCATTTGAGGTATCCCAGTCTCCAACAGTCATTACCTAATGATGTGACTTTGATGAGCTGGAGCATTGTCGTCCATGAAGATGAAATTATCCCTGTGTTGTTCATGCAAGAATATGCGAATATATTTAAAGTGTAAAATAAAGTTGTAAAATAGTAATCTAGTATTGGATAAAAAAAACAATAAAAGGTCTGCAAAAATACATAAAATATGTAATATAAGGGAATATTTAATGTAAATTTTTTTTACTGTGTATTCATTACATAAAAAACCCTACACATATTAGGTACCCACATGACCAAAATAACCTAAAGAATTAATTTAACAAGTGTAAAACCTAGATGATATAAAAATATACAAAAACAAACAATGCAGATTTTTTTTTGATTCACAACACGGAAAAGTATATCAATTACACAGTCATTTATATGTATCCTCAAACTGCACTACAGAAAAATACAATTTCTTTAACATAAAACAAGATCTCATAGAGCTACATCACTGAAAAAATAAAAAAGATATGAATGCTGAAAAGCAGAAAGACAAAATTGAAAAATGTAGCTGGACACTAAGGTACTTTAGAGCCTTGTGATTAAGGGATTAAGAAGAATAGACTACATGGTGAGAATTAGATTCATACAGGGCGACATGCATGAAATTTGGCATTAACAAGGGCATAGAATGCGCCTGATTTATCTACAGCCGGTCTTAAATCGCGCGCATTCCAGCGCTCGGGTGACATTTCTGGCTCAGGTATACCACTTTGAAAGCGTTATACTTGTTCCAGCTGAAATTCACCAGAAATGCCATAGCGAAGCTACAAATGTGTAGCTGCGCTATGGTTGCAGCGCGCCCTTCTTCCCGCGTGCGGGAGATTTAAAAAATGTATGAAAGGGGCTGATATCGTGCTGAAAAGATGCCAGATATCTGGCGCAGCCGCGTTCATACATGTTGCCCACAATGTTTAGATGTTTTCCAAAGTAGTAGCTAGGCTTTCCTTCTTCAGGGCAAACATTTTGTTTGCTGCCCTAGCCAAACGAAAATACCCCGCCCAAAACAGAGAGGCTTGTTAATGCTCCTCCTGGTGTCCAGCAACTCTCTTGGTAACATTTATGTACAGGGCTGCTCCAGAAGTCTGGCATCTTTTCAGCCTGAAAACTGTCTTGAAATCGGGGGGCGTGCTGGAGGCGTGCTGGAGGCACTACAACTGTATGAAGCTACACATTTATATCTTTAGTACAGCAAATCCAGGCGCATTACTGCTGGTACAGATTTAAAAGTGGTTTACCTGAGCCAGAATTGTCACTTTGTAGCTAGAAAGTGCTAAATCTATGACCCACAGTAGAACAAGTTCATAGATTCAGGCATATTCTACGCTACTAATACGTGCAAAAAAAATGGTGCCTGGGTGCCAAAAATCATACGTGTCACCCTCTATGTCTAGGTGTTTTTAGGTGTAAAGTCATGCTTGGGGCCTAATATAACTCCCTACTAGAAGGGCCTATTTACCCACCTACCTATTAGGGAGCCATTTATACCTTCCTACAGCTAAAACCAGAAGTTTATGTACACTATATAAAAAGACACATATGCATACCTACCTACTAGGGGGACCATATATACTTGCCTACTGTGGCCCTATGTACCTACTTACTGGGAAAGCCTTATATACATCTGTATGTAAGGAGTGATATGAAGGCAAATGCTAAAGAGGAAATAGAGAACGAGGTTGCTGGAGAGGTGGATGCATTGTGGGTGGAAACGCGAGGGGGGGGGGTTAATGCAGAAAAGGTTATTTTTGGCGTAATGTATAGACCTCTGAACATCACTGAGGAAATAGAGGAACAGATGAATAATCAAATGGTGCAGGCAGCACATGCAGGTACAGTGATAATAATGGGTGACTTTAATTACCCAGGTATTGACTGGGGTCACTGTTCTGCATCAACTGAAAAGGGAAGGAAGTTCCTCAATGTGTTAGAGGATAATTTTATGGGGCAGTTTGTGGAGGATTCCACTAGAAGTGATGATCTGTTGGATCTGGTAATTTCTAACAAAGCAGAACGTGGTTTCTGAAAATCTAGGTAACCACAATATAATTCATTTTAGTGTAAACTGGAAAAAAGAAACACAGAGCGGGAGGGCAAAAACATTTAATTTTAAAAGGGCCAATTTCCCCTTAATGAGGGATGCAATACAGGACATAGACTGGGAGCAGCTATTAGCAAATAGTGATGTAGAAGCCAAATGGGAAAGCTTTAAATATACTCTGGGGGAACTTATAGCAAAATATATTCCTATGGGTAACAAGTATAGGCGATTAAAACTAAATCCAACATGGCTTCTACCTTCTGTTAAAAGGGCATTAAATAACAAAAAAAGGGCATTTAAAAAATATAAGTCAGAGGGGTCAGCATCAGCCTTTGAAAATTACAAAGAGCTTAATAAAACCTGTAAAAAGTGATAAAAGAAGCTAAAATTCAAAATGAAAGGCAGGTGGCCAAGGACAGCAAGACAAACCCAAAGAAATTCTTTAAGCATATAAATGCCAAAAAGCCAAAGTCGGAGCATGTAGGACCCTTAAAAAACTGTAATGGGGAGCTGGTCACTGGGGACCAGGAGAAAGCAGAGGTACTAAATAGGTTCTTCAGCTCAGAATATACTAATGATGATAAAGCAGTTGATGGGGGTAGAACAGATGTATGTGTTGCCAGTACTGTTAATACATCTGCTATAATTTATTGGCTCAGTGTAGAAAAGGTCCAAGCCAAGTTAAATAAGCTTAATTTGAACAAAGCTCCAGGCCCTGATAGCATACACCCAAGAGTTCTTAAAGAGCTCAGCTCAGTAATCAGTGTGCCCCTGTACATGATATTTAGAGATTCTCTGGTGACTGGTATAGTGCCAGGAGACTGGCACAAGGCAAATGTAGTTCCCATCTTTAAAAAGCGCTCCAAATCTTGCCCAGGTAATTATAGACTAGTAAGCTTAACATCTGTTGTGGGAAAATGTTCGAGGAGCTCATAAGGGACTATATACAGGAATATGTGGAAGAATAAAATATTTTAAGAGCTTGCCAGCATGGTTTTACTAAGGATAGAAGTTGTCAAACCAACCTGATCTGCTTTTATGAAGAGGTGAGTAGAAGTCTGGTGTCATGATTGTGCCTGAAACACCCCGGCTTGTGGCTCCGGTCGCCGGCCACGGCCGGTGCGACGTCAACCATGGTTTTTGACCTAGAACTGCGTTTCTTATAACTAGTGTGAACTGGGTTTATTCTGTGCTGGGTGCTGATTGATTCGTGGCCAACGCCCGTGGCCAGGAATCTTCCAGCACACTCTTGGTTAACTTTGTTCCTTCTTGAGTGACAGGTTTCTTCTCCTATCTGGTCTTTCGTTCCTTCTCCCTATTGCCTTAGTTCTACCTTTCTTCTGTTCCTATATATGGTCTCTGCTTTCTTCCTGCCTTTCCTGCTATTTTGGCTCATTGACCTATAGTTTGCCTGCTCTCTCTTGTTACCTTCTGTATTACCTCTGACCTTTGCTTGGGTTCCGGTTACTCTCTGCCTCACGATTCTGTACTTTGCTGCCCGTGTGTTACCGACCATGGCCTGCCCGACTACGTTTACTTGTTCTGTGGTTGTTTGTCTCTGTTTGTGTTTTCACTGTGCTCAGTGCAGTTATCAGTCATCTAGTTGGGGCCGACCTGTTAAGGAGTTGGGTTCCCCAAAATGCAGGGACAGAGGCTAGGACCAGTGTTAGGGCCTCACTTGTCGGTGTCTTTGTGTGCATCCCTGACAGTCCCTGACATCTGGATAGTGGGGCAGCTGTGGATATTGTGTTTTTAGACTTTGCAAAGGCGTTTGACACTGTCCCTCATAAGCATTTGTTGGGTAAATTAGAATCCATTGGGTTAGAAATAACAGTGTGTAATTGGATTAAAAATTGGCTATCGTATCGTACTCAGAGAGTGGTGGTAAATGACTCCTACTCTGAGTGGTCCCCGGTTATGAGTGGTTTGTCCCAGGGCTCAGTATTGGGTCCTCTTTTATTCAATATATTTATTAATGATATTGTGGGGGGGGATCAATAGCACAGTTTCTATTTTTGCAGATGACACCAAGCTATGTAGGGTAATGCAATCAATGGATGATGCTCGGAAATTGCAAGCAGACCTGGACACACTGAATGTTTGGGCATCAACTTTGCAAATGAGGTTCAATGTGGATAAATGTAAGGTTCTGCATCTGGGTACAAATAATCTGCAGGCATGATATGTCCTAGGAGAGAAAAACTTGGAAAATCGCTTGTTGAGAAAGATCTGGGCGTTCTTGTAGATCATAAACTACAGAACATCATTCAGTGTCAATCAGCTGCCTCTAAGGGAAGTAGGATATTGGCGTGTATTAAAAGAGACATGGACTCGGGGGACAAGGATGTAATTCTACTACTGTATAAAGCATTGGTGCGACCTCTCTTAGAATATACTGTTCAGTTCTGGGCTCCAGTTTATAGAAAAGATGTAATGGAGCTAGAGAGAGTGCAAAGACGAGCAATCAAACTTATAAGGGGAATGGAGCATCTTAGTTATGAGGAGAGGTTAGTAGAATTTAGCTTATTTAATCTTGAGAAAAGACGGCTTCGGGGGGACATGATTAATTTATATAAATATATAAATGGTCCCTACAAAAAGTGTGGGGAAAAATTAAGGGAATATTCCATTCGACTAGTGAGAAAAGGATTTAATCTCCAGAGGAATAGCCTGCCCGAGGAGCTGGTTACAGCAGAAACAGTTGGGAGTTTCAAGAAAGGCTTAGATATCTACCTGAAACTAAAGAATTTTAATGCGTATGTAACTATGTAAAATTCTGGATCCTGGCTGATGGCGGCTCCGGGGTCGGGGGTGGGGTTTCCACTAGAGTGGATTGGTTCTTGCCTTGTGGTTTTCGGAGCATTGGCCGGTGGGGTGACTGGGCCTGGGGTCCTTGTCTCCCTCCCTTCACCCACTTTTTCCTCACCCTTGGTTGAACTTGATGGACACGTATCTTTTTTCAACCGTACTATGTAACTATGGAACTATACCTACCTACATATGGTGGGGAACCTATATACCAACCTATATACTAGGGGCCCCTATGTATCTACCTATTGAGGGGTCTTTATGCCTCCCTACTAAGGGGGACTTTGCCTACTTAATAGGAACAGTCTGCCTTCTTATCTGACTAATTTTCTAGGGACCAACCTACATAAAAGGAGCATCTACTTATCTGCCTGCCTAATTTGTGGGGTACCTTCTATATGGGGTGTGTTCCTACCTACTTGTGGCACAATGGGGGCCCTATAATTGGTTGGGGGCACTTTCAATCTTTGGGGTACAATTACTGTGTGCGACAACAGGTGGGTATTATTACTATTTTGGGCACATTGGATGGGGAGTTTTTACAGAGGTGGGGGTTGGGGAGGAAGTCCTGGAATGCGCTGGAAAATGAGTAGTCTAGCATGTTTGTGTGGTAAATTCTGCAGGGACGGGTTGTGGCTGGGAGAAGACGCCATAATGGTCTTAAGTGAATGAAGAAGAAAAGGGAAAGGGAACAAGGGCCATGGGCTAATTGGCATACCTACTCACCTCGCCCTGTTCCTGCGACCCTGCGCATCTCTACCGGCCGGGGCCTGCTCTCTAGGGAGCGAGCTTGCCTACTCAGTAAAATTTAAAGAGCCAGCATCCCGGTAATTGGATAATTGCCAGCTGCTGACCCTAGATATTCTGGCCACTTATTTCCTGCCTCCCTTGAGGGATCTATTATGCTCTTAGCATTAGAGAAAGCGTTTAATTTGTGTTCCTATCCTGCCGTGTATCTGACCCTTATCTTTGCCCACAGACCATGTTTGACTGCTGCCTGCCCTGACCTTTCTGCCTGTCCCGGACTAAGAGTTGCCTGCCAATTCTGTTCCATGTTGCACCCCGGCTACTACTGCAAGCAAGTTGCGTCAGGGGTAGTGACCTGGTAGTTTCCTGCCACAGCAAGCCCAACCAGCCTTGCAACAGGCTCTGGTGGAAACTGGGAGGCTACTTAGATTCCGCTCCCTGACGTGGCTTACACCACCACTTGCAGTGTTCCAGAGGATCCACTCTCTATCCAGCCATTACAGCAAGATCTGGTCATGGATCTTGCCGTGGTGCCCTTGCTGAATATTCGAGACATCAGTATGATTGTAGCACAGCAGCCACTACAAATTGCTCAGCTGACCACCTTGATGCACCAACTCCTTGTTGTTCAGCAACTGCTCTCTCCACCAGCTGCCCCTTCTCCACCTAGGGTTCCTGTTGCTACTGTTGGCCGCGAGCTGCATCTCTAATTGCATAACAAGTTTGAAGGAAACCTGTATGGATTTTGGATAAAGCCTGTATGGATTTTATCAGGCAGTGCACCATGCATGTGGAACTCATGGCAAATCAGTTTCCCATAGAATGCTTCAAGGTGGCCTTTGTAGTCAGTCTCCTGACCAGAGAAGCTCTGGCATGGGCCACTCCCCTTTGGGATAGGGAAGTTCCTGTGACCATTAACCTCCACATATTTCTGGAAAAATTCTGCAGCATATTTGAGGAACCCACTCATGCATCTTCCGCTGTGACTGCTCTGCTAGACCTATGCCAAAGGGATTCCACAATCGGACGATATACCATAGAGTTTCATACTCTTGACTCTGAATTATTGTGGAATAACAAAGCCGCTGTTGCCACATTCTCAAAGGGCCTCATGGGCAGAATAAAAGACGAGCTGGTCGGTCAAGAGGTCCTGTTGATGATAGTAGAATCTACTGCGCTAGTCCTGAACACTACCGTGTGGACTGTCCATTGTGGGCAGGAAACTCCAGCACCTAGGAAACATGGGGGAGGCACCCCTAGGTGTGACTACTACCTCTCCATGTTTGACCATGCTAGTCCAACTTGGCCCCTCAGGTCTCATGCTCCCGAATCAGCCAGGAATTTCATCGACACATCTCTGGCTTCTAAGTATCATCTCCAGGTCATCCATCTTGACAAACCTCTGGGCATCTCCTCCATTAACGGTGAATGCCTGAGTGACTCCATTCTGTTTAGTACTAAACCTGTGAGTCTTCAAGTAGGGGCGATGCTTAAGGAGAAAATTGTATGTGTTACACTGTTCCTCTTCTGTAGAAGTCACATGTTGGTTACAAGACTGCCACTTTCACTGTCTGGTTGCGCCTCATCCAGTATGTAACACTTCTTCACTGACATCTTCTATTTGCCTGCTGGTTTTGCCCTCACTTTATAAGGAATACGCTGATGTTTCTGTAAGAAACAGGCAGAGACCCTTCCTGCACATCGAGCCTATAAATCTCCTATTGACCTCCTCCCTGGGACTACTCCTCCAAGGGGCAAGATCTATCATTTGTCCATGCCATAAGGCACAGGCCACGACGGCTTATATAAAAGAAAACCTCCAGAAACAGTTTTTCCGCAAGTCCTCCTCTGCTGTTGATGAAGGGTTCTTCATTGTGGAAAAAAGGATGGTTCTCTTCACCCTGCATCAACCATCCAGGTCTCAATAAAATAACTGTTAAGAAATGATATCCATTGCCACTAATCTCTGAGCTCATTGAGCATCTTCATGGAGTCTTGACGAAGCTCAACTAGTGGGGGGCCTACAGTTTGATTCGCATAAATGAAGGTGATTAATGGAATACCACCTCCAATACTCCTGATGGAAATTTTAAGTATCAGGTGATGCCATTTGGCCTATGCATGCTCCAACCATATTCCAAGAATTTGTGAATATCTTCAGAGACCTCCTATATTCGTGTGTCATTGTGTATCTGGACAATATCTTGATTTTCTCACACAATCTTGAAGTTAATCATGCCCACGTGCACCAGATTCTAAGATGCCCACAGAGCAATCAACTTTATGCCAAGCTCAAAAAATGCTTCTCTGAACAGACGAGTTTACGCTTCCTTGGGCACATTGTCTCCGACAAAGGACTTCAAATGGGTCCAGCCAAATTGTCTTCCATCCTGCAATAGCCACTACCAGCCAGTTAATGGCCATATAGCATTTCCTGTGATTTGCCAACTATTTATTCTGCACTTCTCCACAGTGGTGGCGACCATCGTGGTGTTTACCAAGAACAATGGAAATCCCAAGTCCTGGCCACCTGTGGGGGAAAAAGCATTCTCCAGTTTGAAGTCTGCCTTCGCCTCTGCTCCTATTTTGTCTAGGCCCGACCCTGATAAGGCCTTCTTCCTTGAAGTGGTTGCCTTGTCTGTCCAAAGAAATTACACTATAAGGGATCGAGAATTGCTGATCATTAAGTTGGCTTTGGAAGAATTTACTAAAAGGGGCTTGTCACCCAGTCAACATATTCATTGACCATAAGAACCTGTTGTATCTTCAGACAGCACAACGTTTGAATCCCTGGCAAGCCAGGTGGTCCTTCTTCTTCTCCAGATTTGATATGTGGTGGTGATGTGGCGGTATTATTTGGTCTTTGTGTATTGTTTTGGATATTATTGGTCTTGATATACTGATTTGGTTAGTAATAGTATAGTGGTATGATATGGTAGTGATATGTGGCGGTAATATTTGGTCTTTGTATATTGTTGTTATTGGTATTATTGGTCTTGGTATACTGGCTTGGTGAGTAAAATTAGGATTGTATTTGTCACTATATAGGGGTGAGATGTGCTGATCATGTTGTATTTATAAACTTACTGACCTGCAGAATACAGATGACAGCAATTAAACTGTTCAGTATAAACTCCAACTAAAACTACACAAAAAAACAAAACAAGAAACAAAGGCACAATTTTTTCCTTTTTCTCGAGGTAGAGGGCCCAAGCTGAAGTTTTTCATCAGGGTGCATGGGTCTTTAGCTACACACCTAGTCTAGATAACATATTTTTTATACTTAGTATAGGACAAACCTTTTCTTTAGTACTGTATAAGCCATCAGAGACATATATATGGAAAATAATAAGATTGTGGTGTTATTGATACCACAGACCTCCATGTTACACATTGATATCATATGCCATCAATGTGTGATAGGTGTTGGTTCCCACTTGGATGTACTCTAAACTCCCATATAACAGAATAGAGAGTAATCAACAAATGCAAAAGATGGTGGACAGCTCACCTGATGCAGCATGGAACGCCTAACCTCTTAACAAGTCCGTGCACGATCTTGGATGCTATCGGTCCATTCAATGTACAATGAAGAAACTGGGATCAGCACTGTGACATGAAGAGTTGAGCGCAGTCGGATCTTCTAAAACATCTTTCTTCTTATTGGAAATTCCACTAAAATTCACAGCAACATCCGCTGAATGCACACAAGACAGGAGACCACAATGTGGAGTGGGCGGTAGGTGATTCTGACCGACGCGTTTCAGGTCACATGACCCTTACGCGTCGGTCAGAATCACCTACCGCCCACTCCACATTGTGGTCTCCTCTCTTGTGTGCATTCAGCGGATGTTGCTGTGAATTTTAGTGGAATTTCCAATAAAAAGAAAGATGTTTTAGAAGATCCGACTGCGCTCAACTCTTCATGTCACAGTGCTGATCTCAGTTTCTTCATTGTACAGAGAATAGAGAGTACTACACAAGCACATTATACACTCCTTTCTGATGAAGAATTTTGGCTGCCTACCAATTCCTGAGATATGTGCGGGTCCAACCTGCTTAACGATATGCCATTACTGTGTCAGTTGAGAACACCCTTTTAATGACCACTGCCTATCAGAAACTGGATATTGGGATATTGTGTATATGTGGTTCATATAGCAGCCAATGATTATCATTGGAACATTGTGAATAAGTGCAAGGTGAAAGTAATCAGTCCGGTTCAATTGACATAATGATGCAAAAATAAAACACTACCACACATGAATAATCCACTAAAATGAACCTTGAATTTAACACAATATACTTCAATTACTAAACCAAGCCATACGACAGCGTTTACGGTACATGAAGTTTCTAGTGGTAGATGTGTGGCATATGCAAGGATAGTCTTCTACAGATGTATCCTTATTAGGCCATTTATACATAAGGTGTAACATCTTGACGTACCCTTGCATCTTAATAACTCATTGCATCATGTTTCTCTACTATGAAGAGCATTCTGTAGAGCCTCAAAACACCCCAATAAATGAAACTGCAATGGATTCCATCCTAAAAAACCACAGGAAAAAACCTAAAAGGAATTTAATAAAATAACAGAGTCTCAGCAGTGAAATGAGTCAAGGTGATTTATAGTATAATGTAATGCTAAAACCATCCTTTTAGGGTCTTGAGAAAAACTTTGCACTTCAGCTATGATGAGAACTAGCTGCAATGCACTGTCCTGAGCCAAGAATAATATAACATCACCAAGCAGACTTCAAAGCGCCCTCGCTCCTGTGCATCTGAGCACTGCCAAAGCATACAGTATAGGGAGGACCCAGCTCAGCAGCTGTTTGTAATGTTTGACAGGCTTCCTAGGAAATCTGTAGTGCTTGTATATGCCACTTGGGGCAGCAATGTATTTTGCCCATGTGAGGGGTAATTAATACGTTTAAGAGAGCTGCAA
This sequence comes from Phyllomedusa bahiana, assembly GCA_025379985.1. NCBI lineage: Eukaryota > Metazoa > Chordata > Amphibia > Anura > Hylidae > Phyllomedusa > Phyllomedusa bahiana. Next base: position 95,862 of record JAODAL010005240.1, read on the forward strand.
TATTCAGCAATAGAAATACAAATTTTGGAGAAAAGACATAACAAAAAATATAGGACAGAGTTCCATCTTGGTTCTGTAAAGTGCCAGTGGCAGGGGTCCCTTGAATACAGGTGTGGACTGTGATGAAATAGTCTGACCGGTGGTGTACTGGGAGTTGTAGTGCATCCAACCAATAGGAACCACAGAGACAGAAGCAGGTTGGGAACCTGGCCGGGTTTGCTTACATCTCAAGCTTAAAGGAGTTGTCTCGCTACATAGATTCATCTTACCTCAGTCCTGTTTTCTCTATTTCATTTTTGAATTCAGTGGCGTGTTTACTTGGTTTATTGGCTACTACTGGCCTGCAGTGACGAGATGCTGAGGACACCAGGTCTGTAGCTATAGTAACCAGTGCTGGCAGCCTTTCAGGAGAGACCAAACAAGTCTGTAACTATAGCGACCTGAGGTGATGCTGAGCCCCATACAAGAGGGGATATCTCAGAATAGGTAGGACACTGCTAATGGACGTATATTGCAAAGTTAATTGTTTTTGCAAAATATTTAAAATAAAAACTAATCCTTTCAGTGAGACAACCCCTTTAAATATGTTCAGTTTTAACTTTAACAATACCTACATGGAGGGGTACATACTCTCATTTTTTTCATCTCTGTCATATCTACAGCAATCAGGTCTCAGTCAAACAGGAGTAGCCTCCTTTTGTCCTGCTGACAATTCATCAGCGATCTTCTAGGCCCAACAGTATTTTAAGCAAAAGGTCTACCTACTTTGGTAGACTAGGAGCTCCCCATACTCCCACTCACCGTGCACCTAGAGACTGGCGGGTGTCATCGGCCAGGCTATTCCCACCCCCATTACTGATGATTTCCTCTCTCTTCTTTCCTCTATGATGTTGATCGCTTATCTTGTTTCTCAGCTTCTTCTCTTGTCTGTGAGTATTCTCTCTCTCTCTCTTTACCTAGGGCTGATGTAAAGCCTTGCCTGCCTCTACTCCATCACAGGCTGGTGTCAGATGACCCCTTAACCTGCATCAACTTTAACTCTCAACTTGTATCTAGAACTTATGTATTTTTTGGACTAAGACGCACTTTTTATGCCACAAAGTTGGAAGGAAAATGGGGGTACGTCTCAGTCCAAATGTAGCATTTCGGGTAGGCAGGAGGCTGGAGTGGAGTTATGCTGTGGGAGGCTGGAGGCAGGGTTTCAAACTTTCACTCCCACCATTCCTCCCTGTGATCGACCCACCTGTGACAATCGCTTGCCCTACCATACACGTACATAAGGTATAATAGGTATTGAGTGACAATCCTATATACGTAAGCAGAATAGTACTGGCATAGATAGGACAAAGAATTGTGACCACTAGTGGTCTTTTACCCTAGGAGGACTAAATATTAAAGTAAAAAAAAAGAAAAGATTAAAAATAAATAAAAATTAAAAGGTTAAATCACCCTTTTTCATCATTTTACAAGTGAAAAAATTAAAACGTTATACATAATTGGTATTGCCACGATCATAAAAGTCCGACCTATTAAAACATATTTATCCAGTATACTTAACACTGTAGATGATAAAAAAAAATCCAAACGCCAACATTTTTTGGAATAAAAAGGGATTAAAAAGTCACATGTATCCTAAAAGGGTATCAATAAAAACTACACTTCAGCCCACACTTTTTGCTTAATTTTTTTCCCCTATTTTCCTCCTGTAAAACCTGGGTGTGTCTTAGGCCATGTTCACACGGCTTATTTGGGCACATATTTCAGCCTGTAATTCGCGGCGTACTGCATGAATTACGGGCTGAAATACGGCCCAGTCATTACGGTAATCCACAGTTCTCATAGAGAACTATGGATTATGTCTCCTCTACCCGCTTGGACAATACGCCGAGTGGGGAGAGAAGTGACATGTCATTTACTAGCGGCGTATAGGCGCCGCTAGTAATGATAGTCTATGGGCCGGTGAGGTGCCCCCCGCTCCCGACCCACCCCTGCCCCCGTCCGGACGGCGTAATTGTGGGACGTAATTACACCCCGCAATTAAGCCGTGTGAACATCACCTTATGGTTTCGTACCTATTATAGTCCGAAAAATATGGTAAATATTAACAGCAATTGGCTGCTCACTAAGATGGCAGACTGTTGCTTTCAGCTCCTTACGCTGGTCCCCTGATTACTCCTGGTTGGCAGTAAGGTGATATGTAAGGTTTAATTTTTACGCAGTATAGTCTGTTGTGGGAAGGTACGCACTGGCCAGTCCGTACTTCCCACAGCGCTCTGCTTCGCTCCGCCCTGGCCTCTATTGACCTCCCCTTCTCCAATTCACTGTTTTTAATCACAGCAGAGTATAGACACCTTCTGAGACCTTCTCTTGCTGAAAATGTGGAGGTCTGAACAGACACTAAGGGCCACATGTTTGAAAACTGTCTAGGTCTAAGACTTTCTTTGCTGCCCATAGAAGCCAATCAGAGCTCCCCTTTCATTTTTCCAGAGCACTATATGAAATGAAAGGGGCGCACTGATTGGTTACTATGGGCAACAAATCGAGTTTTAGACCCAGACAGTTTTCATACATGTGGCCCTAAGTGAGGTAAAATGTGAGAGTAGGTTCCCATCTGTATAGAGGTCACCTTGCCGTGGTAGATGGGCAATTACTGTTTTTCTCAAAAATGTACACTAAGGTTATGTTCACACGGCGTAATTGGTTATGTTCACATGGCGTAATTGCGTACAGTACGGCCGCAATTACGTCGGGTGATTTGGTAGCCTGCAGCGCGCCGGCCCAATTGACAGTCATTACTCGCGGTGCCTATTTGCCGCGAATAATTGACATGTCACTTAACTCCCCGCGTGTACAATACGATCGTATTGTACGAGCGGGGGAGATTTAGCATAATCCATAGTTCTTTATGAGAACTATGGATAACCGTAATTTCGGAGCACATCTCGCTCGTATTAGAGTGCAAATACGACGTGAAATGCGCACCGAAATTTGCCGTGTGAACATACCCCAAGAACCTCAAAATTTCATGTATTCTAAAGTAGCAGAAATGCATTTTGAAAAAAGTCCTATATTCCCTTTGACTGATTTTTAGTGCTTATAGGGTGCTGCTGATATTGTGTTGTGTTTGCATTGCTTTTGCTGCCAACGCCAGAGTGAACCTATGCTATTATTTTTTAGATTGTCTTGGACGTGCTGACTAATTTTTGCTTTTATGATTGATCATAGTTTAGTCACTACTGCCGTGTAGACCAGAGACATGGGTTTGGGAACTGGGTGGGCCACTGCATCTGAATACAAGTTCTTTACTCCCAACCGAGCCATGGATAGATAACCCAGGTTAGCCAGAGGAAATGATTGAAATACCTATCTTGAAATAGGCCAAATGAACATCACTAACAGGGACGCACTGGCAACAGATCATTCCCCATGGAGCCGCATGATCATTCCGCCGCTATGAATTTTGAGATTCAACACCCCGTTATTGCGACACAAAATGATGTCAAAAGTAGAGGGAGAAGAACTCAGATTTGCAAAAGCTTGTTTCAAACTGCTTACCCCACTGTCCAAAGATCTGTGGCTCAAGGATTGAACGCCTAAGCCATCAGAGAACACTTAAGTAATTTTGATCGGCAATCATAATGGTGGGATGACATAGACATTTTTTTTATTGGAGTCATTCTTTTTCCTTTTTATTCGCTATTTGTTACAGACTACAAAGAAGAATTCTTCTCCACAAACATCCTTGATTCTTTGCTTTTGACTCATATCAAAGCATCTATAGTGACATAAACTCCCCATCCTGCCCTTAATACTGAGCCTGAGACCCAACCTACCCTATTAAAAGTCTGACATATGAGTGAAAGGTATCATTTAGGATATGTTCACATTGTATTTTTTTTTTTGCATATGTTGTAGGTTTACATAAGGAGTATTACATGATGTATGTATTTGACCTTTGCTGTCTGCTATTTTATAGCCATAAAATTGTAATGAAATAGTTAATCTTCACCTGTTGTTTTTTACTGATTAAGGGAGGGGTAATAAGGACTGTCACGGTTCACGCCGCGGTCCCTGCTACGGACCGTCAGCGTGCCCGTGTCTCTGGTGTCCCTGGCTCTGTTCACTCACCTGTCCCAGCTCCTGCTGACAGGACTGAGTCACCATGGCTTCCCCCAGCTTCCTGTGCGCACACATGCTCCCTCTAGGGGCGCGCGAGTGGCACTGCATGTTACTTAAAGAGTCAGCGTTCCTTGGTCCGGCCCAGTGACCTGTGACCTCTGGCTTCTTAAGGAACCTCCTCCCTCAGGCTGTTGTCAGTTCGTTGTTGTTATCAGCATTAGAGCTTGACCCCTAGGCTGCTGCTTTGCTGCCATATGCTATGTGTTTATTTGCATGTATACCGGCTTGCCTGTTGAACACCTGCTGCTGCACCTGCTGGCCAATTTCTGTTGCTTGGCCTTGCCTAAGTCCGCTACGTACCTGGACCGTGCCAAACGCTCCCTGGCTATACCTGGACTGTCACCCGTTGAACGGCTACACCTGCGGTGCCCGGCCTCCGTTCCTGCATCTTCTACCGAGACCTGCACTTCAGCTACCCACCGCCTGCACTCACCATCTGCGCCCGCGGTGGGCCCTGAGGATCCTCCATTCCTAGGCGTTTTCCAGCCAGCCTGGTTGGAATACATTACAAGGACCACAATACGTCTTTTGTCGGCGGGGCAAAAATGAGCTGGTATCCGTTTTCTGTGCTGGATGAAGCAGGGGCTCAGGTGTCTGATGACAGAAGGACCCTGCTCTAATGACAAAGAGTGGACAGACCTCAGATCTGACATATATAACCTCTAAGATGCCACAGTAAATAATGACCATTGCATCTAAGTGGCCCTAGAGGAAAGTGGTTCCCTTTTTAACTCCGTTGGCATCTCCTTCAATGTGTTCTCATTGCTGATTGTTTACATGGTAGCTGAGGATCTAATGAAGGCTTTTAGGTCTGATATCTGTGCTTTCTTTATAGGCCCTGCCAGAGGTCGGGTACAGTAGGATGCCTGGCAGTGTGACACAGGTATAATTTAATGCACTACACAAGTAAGGCGGTATATTATATGATCCATAGTGGGACTAAAAATAATAATAAAGTTTAATAGATTATATAAATAAAAAATTCCAAGTAATATAAAAAAAGAAATTCCCATTCCCCCTCCATCAAAATTCCTATATATAAAAAATAACAAGAATAAACAAAACCTACTCATAATTGGCATCGCTACAACCATAATGACGTATCACATAATTTATCTTACATGGTGAATAGCATAAAAAACTAAATAAAAAAATGGCAAAACCAAATTTTTTGCTCATTTTCTTCCATAAGAACATAGTAGAAAGTGATCAAAAAGTGCAAAAAAAAACAAGCCCTCATTCGGACCTGTCAACAGAAAAATAAAAATGTTATGTCTTAGAATACGGAGGCAAACAAACATTTTTATTTTAAAAGTATTTTTGTTGTGAAAAAACGTTGGGGGGGCGTGGCTAGCGATGTGAGAGTTCAGCAGCGTGTTCACAGAGCTCCGTCCAGGAACAGCATCTCTCATCAGAAATATCACTTATTATGGTCGGCAGGAGAGCTAAGAAGACCCCCAAGGTATCCAAGACCCCTTCTGTGGGTGAAACTCCTATTTTTAATTTCTTTTCCCCCCTCTTGGCCCTTCCAGAAGACCCGTTACCTCCTTGCGCCTCAGCTATCTCGGCGCCATCTTGCCCTCCTCACAGGCTGTCGGACAGGAAGACGAGCAGCCCTGTGGAGCCGGAGGTGCCCGCACCAGTGCCGAACGGAGCGCAGCCTGCAAGCCAGCAGTGCAGGGTGACGTCGGGAAGATCTTCACCGCGGCTCTCGCTGCCCTGGAGTTCCTCCGACTGCAGTCTCGGCGATCAGCACGACTCCCTGAGGGCGCCGGACCACCCGGAGCTGGAAACACCCACGTGTCGCTGGAACAGCATCCTGCCGGGGAGCCAGACAACACACCACGGTCAGTGCCCTCCTCAGCCCCAACCCGACCCGTTGATAGTGGACTTTCCTCAAGTCTGGGCAACAGTCCCTGTGGCGGCCAGCAAGGATCCTGCCTATATTCTTAAGATGGCGACTGGTGCCATTTCTTCCACAGCACCACCGGCAAGTTGTGGGGGAACACCCCCTTCTCTTAACTCTCCCTCCACCTGGGCAGCGGAGGACTTAGATGAAGGGGAGCTTTACCAGCCAAAAAGCTTGGCAGAACATGCAGGCCAGCCATGTCTGTCCACTCAGTGTGATAAGGGGCTCCAGATGCATAATGCCCAATCTACAGCTGACACACAGACATTCACCCCCAGTGTGGCCTCAGGCTTTGCAGACACTAGTGGGACTGAAGTCCCACTATGCCAAGACATCCAATCCTATGAAAATAACCCCTTACCACCGCAGGGGTCACCTCCTCTCCCACAAAGAGCCCACAAAGCCTCTATAGAGGCCTCGAATGAGGTCATCTTGGCCCCTGGGAACCAGAACAGTATGAACCCATTACTGCCCCTGCATCACCCCGCTGGTCCCCAAAAGGGTCACACACTACCCGCGCAGACGACGCTAAGCACTCTGTCGTGGCACCCCATTCCTGCCACCTCTGCATGGGTGGGCAGACCTCTGAGGCTTCCACTGAGCCCGCAAAAACCAGCACCTGACCAATCCAATGGTCCTCAAGCCACTTCGCACGTCGCTGACCTACCTTCCCCAGAGGTTGCCTTGAGCGCGTTAGCGGATCACTCTGAATTGTGTGCACTCTTATCTCTGCTTCCATCTAAGCTTGATATGCAACAAATGGCTAGAGATCTGCAGCAAGCATGGCGGCAAGATTTGAAACCGATGCAATCGGACGTCTCAGCTCTTCAGGAAAAAGTCCAGCAGTTGGAGTCTGCCCAACACTCCACCAATCTCACGGAATCCAGCTTGCAATCTTCCATCACTGCACAAAACAACCGGGTCCTTCAATTGGCCTCCCAAATGGATGACATAGAAAACAGGAACAGGTGGAACAATATTCGAATAAGAGGACTTCCAGAGTCGATAAAAACGGCAGAAATAACACCAACTTTAACGAAAATGTTAAATTTCATCCTGGGGAGACCTGAGGGTACTGTGATTGAGTTAGTCCGTGCCCATCGGGCACTCCGCCCGCAAAACCCAGACCCGAAACGCCATAGGGACATTATTTGTAGAGTTCATCACTTCAAACTCAAGGACGAAATCATGAGGAAGGCTAGGCTTATGCATAATGTGAATTATGAGGGCATGGAAATAAGCCTTTATCCTGACGTCTCTAGACGAACTGCGAGCTGCAATCAAGCCTCTACTGGGGATCTTGCAGGCAAGGAACATTCCATACCATTGGGGATATCCGTTTGCGCTTCAAGTGCGACATAAAGATAAATTGTTGTCCTTCCACACGCCAGCAGACTTCCCGCTATTCCGCTCGGCCCTGGACCTCCCAGAGATGTCATTCCCTGATTGGCAAACAGTGATGCTGGCAGACACCCCTCTCTTCCAGGAACCCTCTACGCTCACGCCGAGCCGACCTTCTTTTCCTGCTACTCCAAGATCCCAAGGGACTCGTCGTCGCTTCAGGAGTCCGGAGGCTGGATCCTCAAGATCACAACATTTCCGCTGACTTTAAAGCCAGGTTTTTGATACAAATGATAGTATTTATACGGTCCTGACATATGGGTGTCCTCTCTTCCCACCAAAATCTTGGTTGGTTGGACCTGAGGAGGGACAGGAGGGACCAGGCCTCACCCGTTTATTCACCTTCTTAGTTCTTCCCCACCCCTCCCTCTTCCCCACCGCTTTTTTTTTTCTTTTTAACTCCTTATCCTTCCCTTTTATCCCCTCCTCCCCCTTCCCTTCCCCCTCTCCCTTCTCCTCTCACCCCCTCCCCTCCTCGCTCGTAAGTTTCATGGGATTCTTCCTCCTGCTGAGGGACACTAGATTAAGATTGTGGGATATGATGTGTAATGTGTATATTTTATTCTCTGTGGTCCTCAGCTGACAGTTTGTTCGACCCCTGTTCGTGGGATTCGGCCATTCTGTCACCTGACATAACAAGTTTTCATCTTCCTGTGACGCCTCTGTTCATGGTTTGAACTTTCTTTTTCCCACTCCTCTGTGTAACTATTGCACATATGTTTTTTCTCTCTCTTTGATATTTTCAGTCTGTTCGGGTGCTGTCCCCCAAGCACTTTTGGCCTATTTGGTACACCACTGGCCTCTGCAGTCGTTTTGCTGTTTATTGTAATTCTTTTTTGGCCTTATTTGTTTAGGGCCATTCTTTGGATTTATTGTTCTAAAGTAGAGAACTTCTCCCCACTTACAAGTCCCGGTCGATCCCGGCCTAAACCTAGCACTCAGCTATTGGATATCTTCGTTCGGTTGCCCGCTGCTTAGACCCAATGGCGAAATGAAGGGTCACCTCCCTTAATGTGAAGGGTTTAAACATTCCTGAAAAGCGCTTGCAAATTTTATATTACTTGCATAAGCAGGGGTCACATATTGTTTGTCTCAAAGACAAAAAATCTCCTAAAATCACACTTGCAGAACTTTAGAAATAGATACTTCCCTGTCTAGTACCACAGCATTAATTCTGAAGCTAAAACAAAAGGGGTAGCCCCTTTTTTTTTTCCCTCGGGGCGGCTTTTTCGGTTTCAGGCCTTTATGTTTTTGAGGATGACGAGGCTTTGATTTCTCTTTTTTCAAATGTAACCCTTCAAGGGCCCCCGCTCATTTTTGCTAACATTTAAAAACCCCCAATAGGGCAAATTCTTTTTTTTCCAAGTGCCTGTTGGGCCCTTTACAGTCTTCGCTAAAGGCCGTTCTCATTTTAAAAGAGGCCCCCCAACAGCCAATTTTTTGGTCTCCCAGCTGGAAAAAGCCCCCGGGGCCAGATGGGGGTATAGCGCTCACTTTTTTTTAAAATATTGGGGGGATAACCCCGGCTACCCCCGCTTTCCAAGCAAATTTAATAAAGGTTTTGGGGCCCCTTCTCCTTTTCCGCCAAAAATTTTTTTAAAAAGCTTACAACACATTTATTTCCCCAAAAAACAGCAGGGGCCCCAAAATTGTGTTAAGCACCGTCCCCCAAAACCTTTATTTTTAAAACGGGAGCCCAAAACTTTTCGCCCAAAAATTTATTGTGCAGACTTAGCCCTTTAATGAACTCTCTGATCCAACCCGGGCCCCGGTTTGGGGGTTTGTTTTCCCTTTTAGAGAGGTGGGGGACAACAACCCCTTAAAAAAATTTTCTCTTATTCAAAAACCCAGTCCTTTCGCCCTTTCCCTGTGTCCTTCCCCTCGTTAGAAAAAAACGAAAAAGGCTTTTTTTCGAGTGAGTTGGTCCTTTTTTTGGGGGTTCTGGGGGATCGGGACTTTGGGCCGGCCTTTATGAGTAGGGAATTTTTGGCAAACCCTTTTAATCCCCCCAAGCCCAATTCCGAGGGAACGGGGTTTTGAAACACCCCTTTGAAATGGCAAGAGGTACCCGAAAAGGGTTGCCTTTTAAACCCCTTTACTCTTACATATTAGCAATGGAAAATCTCTTTCAGCAATAAAAAACGGGAAACCCCCATCCAGGGTATTCAGGTTTGGGGCCCAAAAATCCAAACCCTTTAAAAGCTCGGAATTTTTAGGATGTTTGCTGCTTTTTCCCCCCTCAGATCCTCCACTTCTTTTTCCCTCAGTAGTTCAAGGGCTTGCCGGCTATGGCCTCTTTGTAATCATAAAAAATTTTAAAATGAAAAAATGTAAACCATTAACCTTAAAAAACCCTGAAAGAAACCCCGGAAACTTGCAGTCTTTTTTTCCCCCTTAAAAGTGGGGCCCCGACCCTTTAAGAAATTGGGGGTCCACATACCCCCTACCTTAGAGAAAACCTTTTTTTCTCAACTTTCACCCTTTCTTGGGTGTAATTTCCCCGGGACTATCGAGATGGGGTAGGAAAGTTTTTTTGGGAAAGGGGGGGAATTAAAATTTTTAAGATGAACAACCTCCCCCCCCGCTATACTTATTTCCAAGCGATTCCGATCTTGCGCCTAGAAACCCTTTTTTTAAAACTCTAAAGTAAATTGGTCTTTATTTTGTTTGGGCCCCCCAAACACCCCAGAAAAAAGCCGGGCCCAAAATTTCCCGAACAAAAGCTGAAGGGGACTGGGGGATGCCTGGGCTTTCAAAATTATTTCCCCCGGCCGCTGGCGGCCCCAAAACCTTGAAATTCCCTTTTTTTAATTTTGGGTTAAAAATTATGGGTTGGGGAAAAAGGAGGCGCAAAAAGTTGAGTCCCAACCCGAAAACCCCCCTAACCGTCTGACGGGGAAACTTCTCCTTTAAAAAACTTCTTCGCATTCCTTTGTTAGCGCCCAAAATTCTTTCCCAAGTTTCGGGGCCTTCCCTTTTAAAATGACTTTTCCCTTTTGCCCCGGGGCCGGGTTTTCTCCCCTTAATTTGGGGAAACCCCCCCGTCCCTGAAACCCCTAACCTGTTTTTTTTTTGTGTGCCCCTGTCGGGATCCCTTTAGAACCCTTTCCAAGACTTTATGTTGATCACCTGGGGGCCTCTTTTTCCGGTTAAATTAAATTTCCTCTGGCTTTTATAAAAAGTACAAAAAAAACTTGGCCCCAAAACGGCCATTTGCCCTTTAGTCGGGGGTTTGTGTTTAGCGATTGCGTTGGCTTATCGAGATCGATCGATAACCCCCGGGCGGCCGCAAAAAATAAGGGTTTTTTTTGATAAGGGCATCGATTTCTGCGCGAAAAACCATTAAAGTCTAAAGGGAGAGCAAAACACCTTTATTATTTTTACCCCAAAAGGTGGAGAAGCTGAAAATTTTAAAACCCCAACATCAAAAGGAACGTGCTTTCAAACTTACAACACACTTTGGTTATAAAAAAATCAAAAAAAAGTCACAGAAAGATTTACTATCCCTGCTTGAAACCCCAGGCCGACCCTTAAAAATGGAAACACCCAAAAAATTAAAAAGTGCCCCAAAAGGCAGTATGAAATTTATTAACCCTTCAGGTTTTCTTGAATAATTTTTTTTATCCTGTCCCCGGGGGAAAGCAGCATGAGCCCCCAAAACCGCATGACCCCCAAAATTTAAAAATGCCGCAAAAAGGAGTCTTTAAACCCCCTTTTAGTTTTTAATGGGAAATTTACTAAAAACCGTCCAGGGCCACAGATTTTGGCCCCCCAAACCTTTCATGGACCCCCCCCATTTAAAAAATGCCCGGGAAAAAGGGGTCTTTCAACCACCCCCTTTTTGTTTTTTACTGGACTTTTTTCCCATACCGGGCCTGGGGCCCAGCATGGCCCAAACCGCATTTACCCCCAAAATTTAAAAGTGCCGGAAAAAGGATTTTTTTCAACCACCATTTTTGTTCAACCCGGGGGCAATTTCTATACCTTTCCTGGGCCACAACATGACCCCAAAACCTGCAAAGAAACCCCCCATTTAAAAAAATGTCCCGGAAAAAGGAGTCTTTCAAACCCCCCATTTTTGTTTCACGGGCTTGACCCTTTTCCTGTCCCCGGGGGCCCCCGCATTTTTACCCCGGGCCGGGTTTAAAAGTGGGGCGGTGGGAAAAACCCGGCTGGCCCTCCGTTTTTTATTTAAAACGCAGGTTTTAAAAAAGGGCCCCGATGACGCAGCAACCGGGAAAAAAAGTCGTCTGAAGCAGAGTGGGGAAGGGAAATGTGGAACTCCCGCCTTTCCCTGTACCCCGGGCAATTTCCCGGGTAGCGCTTGCCCCCCCTTTTGATTTTGGGACCAAATTTACTTCATTGGAAAAATTTTGGGGGGAAACGCTCCGGGTTTCAAACCCCGGTTTCCCCTTTTTTTTTGGCATTTTTTTCTCTTTTTTTCAACTTTTCTGGAGGAAAAAGGTACTGTACCCTTTTTTTTGCCCCTGCTCCAAAACTCCCTGTTTCCCTTTAATAAACCCACAACTGGGCCAAATTTTTGTTTCCCCCCCTTGTTTCAATTCAAGGAAAAATTTTTTTAAAGCTAAAATTTTTTTTCCTCAAGTTTTTTAGTACTTTAATTCTTGAAAAACACATTTTTTAAAAAAAAGGAGGGAAACCCACCAAAGTCTTTGTTTTTTTTTTTTTCTTGTATTAAATTTGGGTTTGTTCACACAGGGGTTGGGTTGCTATGTTTAAAAAAACTTGCAAAAAACAATTTATTTTGGGAATAAAGTTCCCTAAAAATTTTTCCTACCTATTCCTTTTTTGGGCAGCACCATCACCCTTTTAGGCCCCTCTTGACAAATTTTTAAAAAAAATGCTGTTAGAAAAAACATTTTTTGAATAGGGCCTTTTGGGATCGCTGCATGTCACAGCAAAATTCCCCCCAAAAAATTTAAAGCAAGAACCCCTTTTTCCCCCTTTTGGGCAAAGGGGAAAAAAAAAAAATGTCGTTGAAAAAACTTTTTTTAGAATAGGCCTGTAGTAAAAACTTTCTTTTCACAGAAAAAGGGCCCCCCAAAAAATTTAAAGCATTCCCTTTTACCCCTTTTGGGCAATTTTGAAAAACAAATTTCTGTTAGAAAAAAAATTTTTTTTATATAGGACCTTTGTTTGCTGCAAAATTTTAAAACAAACAAAGACCCAAAAAAAAAAAAAAAAATGACTTTTCAGCCCCTGTTAAAAATTTTGAGGGGAGAAAAAGCCACTTTTGAAGCCCAAATTTTCTGGGTTTCAAAGACCCTTTATTATTGCTGTATCTCACAGTACAGACCCCAAAAAAATTTTAAAAATGACCTTTTTTCCCCCTAAAAAAATTGTGAGGGAGAAATGCCCCTTAGAAACCAATTTCGTTCCAAAAGGGCCAAAATTTTTTGCTGTAACTCACCCGCAAAAATGGGCCCCCAAAAAAAATTTTAAAAAATGACTTTTCCAAACCAAATTTTAAAAATTTTGAGGGGGAAATGCCACTTTTGAAGCCCCATTTCTGTTCCCAAAAGGCCCTTTATTATTTCTTTTTTCACAGCAATATGACCTCAAAACCATTGACAAAGCCCAAAAAATTCTTTGATAAAAATGAGTTAAATGGAATTTCGGGTGGTCAGAAAAATTGGGGGTTTTTATTTTTTAGTCCCCCTCACAGCACAAAACCCGCAAAAATGAACTGTTGGGAAAGGAATAAAAATTGCATTAAGGGAAAAGAAACATTTTAAAAAAAAAATTTTAAGAGGACCAATTTTTTGTTTGAAAAAAGGAAAAAGTGAAGTAAAACTGGCAACTTCGGTGAACCCGGCCATTGGGGCCCACAAAATTTATAAATGATCCCCTGGCCCGAAATTTATCGAAAGAAAAGTCAAAAAATCCCCCTTTTTCTGTTAAACCGGATGCGTTTTTTTCTGAAAAAACTCCCCCGCTGTGCTGAAGGTCCGCCAGATATGAAAGCTGGTGCTGGGCCCGGACAAAACCTCTATGGCGTGAAAGAAAAAAACCAGCTGGGCCCTTCGACCCTTTTTGGTACCCCAAAGTCTATTGGGTCCCCCCAAAAACATCAAAAAACATTTGGTTTTTTTGAAGCAATAGTTGCACCATGTTTTTAAGCTGATTCCCCCTGTGTTTTTGGATTTTGGCCCCGAATTTCATGGTTTTGGGGAAAGGGGGTTTAAAAAAAATTGCCAGGAAAGGGGCACCCAATTTGGCTTTTGCCCCCCTTGGCCGTTTCTGGGGGCACGCCTAAATTGGCACCCCTTTCTGTGGTGCACGTCCTGATGTTGTTTCCCCCTGAAATTTTTGGGGGAAAAAGGAAAACAACCCCAAAGGGTGTCCCAGTTGATCAATCAGAAAGGGCTCCTTTTTCCCGAAATTTTTTTCCCCTATTTGGGTGGGTGGGAAGGGAAAATGCTGTTTTTTGTTGTTTTTTACCCGGGGTTTCCCGGAGGGGGGCCCCCCAAATAACTTTTTGTTCATTTTGGGTGGGCCCTTTAAAGCGGGATCAGTTGGAGGAAATTTTGGGGCTTTCCCAAACATCTTGTGAGTATGGAGCCTTATTTTCCCAAGCCTCAGGGTCGAGGGGCTAACAAACGATCTTCCCCCAAACTTTCCTCCTTTCCCCCTCAAATTTGCGGCCAACCCCTTTCCCAAAAAGGGAGGGCGTCGGGAAAATCGGTTTTCTAGGAAAATCTCCTCCTCCCCCTCCTCCCTCCCCCTTCCCCTGCCTCCGGCAAAAGCTTCAACACAGCCCTTTACTTGCCTCAGTTTGGGGCACCCTGAGAGTGATGCGCCCCCCTTGCCCTGCTCTGGCCCCAACCACTGCCTAATGAAGACCCATGAAATTGGAAACTGTCGGGGGCCCTTTTGGATTTTTTACGGAGAGAAAGGCTCCGTGGGCCGCATCTGTGCCTACCCCCTCCCCCGCTGGCGGGACCCGTTGTTTTTGAGTGTCCAACGATCTTTCCAGAACAAAAAATCCCACAATGCTCATGCTGACAAAGGGGGAAAAGCCGCAAAATGACCTTTTTTTTGGCTTCTTCAAAAAATGGGCAAGGGGGGTGCAGAAACCTTTTTCACCTGGGCCCCCAAATCTCGGGGGTTTTAACCCCCGAGGGTCCGAACCCCTGTTGCAGGCCAAAAAGTCCCTTCGTAGCGTAATGGATTGCCTGTGCCCCAACCCCTGGACCTTTTGGAGGGGGGGAATTCCAAACGTGTGGCCCCCGTCAAAAATGAGACGGTTTACGGGGGGGCCGGGGGCGACGCTTTCAAAAAGCAAACCGGGGGGGAAAGAAGCAGGGGGTGTGAACGGCGGAAGTGCGAACTCAGACCTCGGCCCTTTTTCAACAGGCAGTCCAGACCCGGGTTGTCTTTTGAAATTTTTGGACGACAAGGTTCATGACTTTTGCCAGGCAAAGGGGTTGCTCCCGCCTACCGATTTAAGGGGGGCCCCGCAATTTGTCCGTTTTTCGCACACCCCTTGCCTGGCACAAAGGGTTCTTGTCAACCCCCCAGCGCTCGGACTCGTTTCTTAGAGCCTTCCACAGCATGACCTTTGTGTGGAAGGGCTCCAAGGGGGATTAATTTTTAACACGGCCTGGTGTCCCCTGGGGACGTGATGCCACCCGAGGCCTTGGGGGGAAAGAGCCCCGCACCATCCCCGCCCCGGTTTTGGAAAAGGTGCGCCCAGCCTGAGAGCCCCCCGCACCCCCCGGGGGACATCCACCCAAACCACCCAGGGGGCGGGCACAGAGGGTATTGCCGGGTTTGGGTGCTTTCTGGCCATGTTTCGGTTTGGTTGGGGATGGGCTTTTCCCCGGGCCGAAAGCAGAAAACGCGCTTTGAAAAATTTTTGATGACACGTGCCCCGGGCCGGGCAGGGCGGGGTTTTTTTGGCCCAAAAAAAGGCCCGCTCGGCATCTGGGGATTGGGGGCCCGCGAGGGCCCTGACGTGGCAACCCATCTGTGTCCCCAGACGGAAAGGGAACATTTCCCCAAGGGCCAAAAAACCCGGCAAAAGGCCCACATTAGGCTTTTGGCTTTGGGGATTGGGTTTTTGGGGTTTAAAATGTTTTTTGCTCCCAAACCTGGGGGGGCAGAAAGGGTGGTGCTAACTGGCCCCCTGTACGGGTGAAAGGGCGTCAAATGGGGGAAGGAGAAAGGGGGAGGAAGGGTTCTGGTGGTGTGGTTTTTTACTTGGGCGACGGTTTGGGGGGCTGAGGGAGGCTGATCCCGATCATGACTCCGAGAGACAAAGGGCAATAGGGAAAGCTTTGGGGGGTGGCGGGGGGAGGAGGCGGAGACAGAAAAGGGGGGGGAAGTGGTTGGAGGCCCGTCGTTTGGGCTGGCCCTTTTTGGCCAAGTGTTCCCCCCATTTCAACCATTTCATTCGCGGGGATTTGATTAAAATTGTTTTGGGGGTGGTTTAAAAACCCTTAAAGGGTTTTTGCCTTAATTATGCGTTTAACGGCCAAAAAGGCGGAAAATTTCTTCGCGGGTGAATAAAGATAGGGTTGCTCAAAGAAGGCCCAGGCTTGGAGGGTCCTGGCCTTTTGATTTGGGGATAACGAGGAGCGGGGGGTTTTCGGACCCTGGGGGTGGGGGGAAAACGTATCAGCGGGCTTTGCGCCCCGCCCCTTCCCTTTTGGGGGGGACCCTTTTTGACACTACACCCCTGTCTTTCCCCTTGTTTCCCCGATGAAAGGGGTCGCAAGCAAATTCTCGGAAAAAACCAGGATGGATCCCCAAAGAGCATCATAAAACTCATCAACAAAAGGTGAATTTGTCGTCCCGACTTTCGGGATCCAAACGGGGGGCTAAAAAGCAAAGGGGGACGCAAGGGGTTGCCGCCGGGCCCCCATTTTTGCCGATTGGGGCCCGGCCTCCCTTTTTACCTCCCCTTTTGGCATCAGTAAACTGGGCGTCAGGGGCAGACTAAAATCATTCCCCCTTTAAATTTTAACATGCCTTCTGAAACCCCAACCCCCATTTTGTAAACAAAAAGGGCTTTAGACAATGGAAATTATCCACGTGGTGGGGACCAGTTTACATTTT
Source organism: Phyllomedusa bahiana (assembly GCA_025379985.1). Classification (NCBI taxonomy): domain Eukaryota; kingdom Metazoa; phylum Chordata; class Amphibia; order Anura; family Hylidae; genus Phyllomedusa; species Phyllomedusa bahiana. The sequence continues at coordinate 112,432 of JAODAL010005240.1, forward strand.
TGGGCGCTTTATGTTGGCGGAAAGCTTGGGTGACTGATGACCCAAATTTTTTGGGGCCTGACTTTGGGGGACAGGAGGTTGACTGCTAATTTCAGGTTGCAAATTAAAACCCCTGAAGGACAGATTGGGGGACGAAGTTCGTTTCTTAGTTCACAGGGCCCGACCCCCGATGGCAGGCCTGACGGTCCGGGAAATGACGATCCGTGGGGATGCGTTTGTCGCCCCGCCCCTGGAAAGGAGCACCTTTCTCGTAACCCCAAACCCCCATGTCTTCCCCCCTCTTTGCTGTTAACCCGCTTTTGCCCATGTTTTGGAAAATTTTAAAAAATTTTAGAAGGTATGGAATAGTTTTTTGGAAAAAACTCTTATTAAAAGAAAGGCAAAAACCAGCTTTCCCTCAAATCCCCTAATCAAAAACAAAATTGCGGGGTTCAAATTTAACTGCAAGGTGCTTTTCAACAAATTGGACGCGGCAAAAGTCCAAAAAAAAAAAGTATCTGTTAATGTTTTTTGGTATTAAAAAACGGGTTTTTTTTTCAACCCTTTTTAAATTTACCTGTGGTGAAAATATAAATTTTCTTTTTAAGATTTTTCTAGATCTGCAAAGGGAAAAGTGTGGGTTTCGGGAAAAAAAAGAAAAAAAAAAGGAACTGTTTTTTGTTTTGATAAAAAAACTTTTTTTTTGGGACCTTTCAAATTTACCTTTTGGGGAATATAAATTGCTGTTTTAAGTTTTTAGTAGAAGCCGCGTCAAAGAAAAAGGGCCGGGGGGCGCCCAAAAGTCAAAAAAAAACGTAACTGTTAGGTTTTTGATATAATTAAACGGTAAATTTTTTTCACTTTTCCCCCCACCCGTGGTTTTAAAATTTTAAAATTTTGTTTTTAAAATTTACTTTGAGCCGGCCAATGAACAAGCGGGCGCGCAAAAAGTAAAAAAACAAGTAATGTTTTTTTTTATATAAAAAAACGGGAAATTTTTTTCACCTTTCAATTCACCTGGGGGTTGAATTTTAGAATTGCCCGTTTTAAAAAAATTTACTAATGCTGGTCAATGAAAATTTCTGGGTGGGGGAAAAGTCAAAAAACAAAGTAAATGGATGTTTTCGTACATACACGGTATTTTTGGCAACAAACAACCCGTTTTGACCCACAAGCTGTTTTGTAATTTAAAATGCAAAGGGGGTTTTATCAACAGTCACGGTGTAAAGGGTAAAAAAGAAAACCTTCCGGGAAAAGTATTTATGAATATTTAAAAATGGAGTTTTTTCAGCTTTCCCAAAAAGACCCGCATTTTACTAAAATTATTTTTTAAAAAATATAAGGGTTCCCCGGCGCCCAATATCCCGGAAATATTTTTTAAAAGCAAACGGTTTTAAAAATTTAAGGTTTTTCCCACTACAATTCTACACTAAGTTTTTGGTGAAATTTAACCAATTTCTTTATAGGGTAGGCTTGTAAGTTTCGCCCGCGGGGCCCCCCCCGCTTCCCCCCCCCGTGAATTTTTCAGCGGTTTGATGCGGGTTTTTTAAAAAAATTCTAAGCTAACTTTCCCTTAAAAAAGTTTTAAAACTCCCAATCTTTTTTAAAAAAGGAAGGTTACAGCTAATAGTAAGGTTTTTTCTTGCAGGGAAATAGACTAATTTCGCTGAGCTGTTTTGGGGCCCCAGGCAGAGCGCAGGTCCTTTTCCCCATGGCGCTGAGGGGAAACCCCGAGGCCTTTAAAAGGAAACGCTGTTCTAGGTTTAAAACGGCCCTGTGAAAATTTTTTCCCGCCCAATCGCAAAACCCTACACAACCCGGGCCTACGTCCCCCACAAATTTTCACCCCCGCTCTATACTGAAAACTCATTTGCTGGCCCCCCCAAAATTCAGGGAAACGCCCCAAAAAACCCGGGGGGAATTTTTTAATAATGGGTTCACAGGGTTTTTTAACCTTTTAAAAAAACGATGAAACTGGGAAAATTTTTATCACCAAAAAAAAAAAAACTTTCCCCCGGCCCCATTTTTAACTTTGCCCTGGGGCCTGTCGGGTTTTCCCTTGGGGGAAAACCTACCCCCAAGGGGCCAAAGGTTTGTAAGTATCCAACCAAAAAAAAATTTCCCCCTTTCCAAAAGCAACTGGAAAGAATTAGGTAGGGAAAGTCAAATGATTTCTGGGAGAAAACTTTTTTTTCAGGGACATAAATCCCTTTTAAACTCGACCAAAGCGCGGAGCTTTAATTAAAAAAATTTTACAGATGGTACAGGGGCCGGGCCCTTTTTTTCACTCACCTTTCCCACCCCTCCCCCAATGTAAAGGGGAGGTTTCCAAAGTGAGGGTTGGGGTAAGACCCAAAATTAAAGGTGGATTTTCCGTCCCTTAAACCCTTTGGAAAAAAAGTTTTTGGGTCTCTTTCGACCAATTTCAGGTCTGGCCCTTAGAAATGACCCCCCTCTGCTCCATTTGACTTAAACCCCTGCCCCCCCCCCTTTAAAAACCCCACTTTCGTTCCTCCTTTTGGCGGGTAAGGGCGATAAATTCCCCAATTTGGCAAACGACTGCCTTTTCCCCCCTCCGTTTTTGGTTTCAGGAAATTCAAAAAGGTCCAACGGAGGGAAAAATTTAGGAGGGGACTCTCCCTTGCTGCCGCAAGTTTTTGGGTTGACTTGGAGGGGTTTTGGTTTAAATTCCCGTCAAACTGACCTTTACTGAACATTTTCCTAACATGATCCAATCGGATGTCTCTCACCCTCCTCCAGTGGGGTTTTTTCCTGCATTTTTCTGCTGGCCCTTTTTTTTTTTTTTCTCCTTTGGGTTTTGGGGTGGGGTTAGACTGAACCCCTTGCCCGTTCTTACTTGTAGTTTTGTAGTTTTCTACCTGTTTTGTTTTTTGTTTTTATTTTCTCAAATTTAACGTTTTTCTTATTGGATGGCTTCCGAAAGGTTTTGGGTAAGTTAAAACCCTTTTTTGGTTGTTTCCCTTTAGCCGGGTTTCCATAAAAGTTTTTATTGCTGAGTCATTAATGGGGTTGCAGAATCTTTTGAATCAAAAACTTTTGTCATATTTAAAAGATAGCACATGCAGAAAACAAAACCCGATTTTAACGTTGTATGGGTCTTTCTAAAGCTGTGACAAGTGTTGAATTTTTTTTTTTGGCCTTCTGTAACTTTTTAAAAAAGTTTTGGATTAGAGAAGGGCGGGAAATTTATTCTAACGAAGTGGACTTCGTTTTCAAAATTTTAAGGGGAAAAATTTGGGTTTTGCCGAAGCGGAAAAAAAGGGGGGATTCAGGGAATGAAGGTTTTTTTTAAAATTTTTCTAGATGACTGCAAGCACAAGGCGTTACGTCAAAAAACTTTGGGGGAAAAAGGAACCCCCTCAAGACAAGTGCAGAGGTTAAGCCAATCCCGAAAACCCGGGGGGATTTTTGTGCGTTTACCCACCTATAAAAGGGGCCGGGAAAACCCTGCTGGTTTCTCCCAACCCCCTTTCATTTTCCGTTTGGTTTCAAACTGCCCGCAGGATTTTACACAAAAGAAATTTTTGGGGGGGGGGTTTTACCCGGGTGGTTTTTCAAAAATTGACCCCCTTTCCCCCCCACTTATAATTTTGATTTCAATTTGTGGGGTATTGGGAATTTCAAATTTCCCCCGGTTGGGGCTAATTTTGCCCCAAAATTTTCTTTTTAAAGCCAACCCGGTCAGTTCTGGGGCGCATTTAAAATCCCAAAGGGGTTTCTAAGCCTGTTTTTTTGTTTTGTATTCAGGAAAATACACGTGTTTTTACACGGCCAAACAAGTAAATTTTTTTCCGGTGATTTTTGTAGCGCAAATTTAAATCCCAAAGGGTTTTTTTTAAGCGTGTTTTTGTTTTTGGAAATTTAGTAAAAAACACAAAAAGGGTTTTTTCACGCCCATAAGAGTTTAAAATTTTTTCCCAAAGGGATTTCTTTAGCGCAATTTTTATCAAAGGTTTCCAAGCCTGTTAGTGGGTTCATTTGGGGTCATATAAAAGGGTGTGATTTATCATATTTTTGAAACTTCATTAAAAAAGAGTCTGTAAAATTTTTGAAAAAAACAGTATGCACAAAATATCTTTGGGGCAGGGCCCCAGGTTTACAGCCCCCAGTAAGTGGATGTCGCAGCAGGTGCCTTAGTGAGGCCAGAACTGCCGGTGTCATCTAGCGGCCATGTGTTGACCAGCAACCCAAGGGTTGCCATGGCCCGAGAGCGGCTCAGCGGCCCTCACCTGTCCTCAACCCGCCTCTGTCCCGTCCGGTTCCCTCACCAGAGATCTACTATGTGGTCTGGGCTCAGCGCCACTATACAGCGAGGATGAACAATTTGAGGACAGTCAGCAGCTACTTGGCAGCGAAGAAGTGGGGCCGACATCCCCTGCTTCTTGCAGTAGGCGGCAAAGTATGGATGTGGAGAGTGGCATGGGAGGTCATGTTGTGAGGGGTCAGCCTCTGCATACCAAGACCGTTGAGGAGGACAGCAGTGAAGATCCAACAATAATCGATGATGATGTAGCCAACCGCACTGGGAAGCTGGGTGAAGCAAGGGCTTCATCATCGTCAGGAGAAGAGGGCCTTATGCGTCAGATTTCATCAGCCATGACGCCTCACCTAAACTTTGAGAAATGAGTCTGGATTCAAACTACCTGCCTCAGCCACTAATCTGATGCCGCCACCCGCCTGATGCCACACATCTGCTGCCAGTTTCTCCATCTGCCACCAACCATCTTTACCAGGGACTGGTATTGCCACCTACCTCCACACTCTGTCATTGTGCCACTCTCTGACCTCATGCTGCTGCTGCTGTTGTTGCTGTTGCCGTCACCTCCACACTCTGTCATTGTGCCACTCTCTGACCTCATGCTGCTGCTGCTGCCATGACCTCCACACTCTCATTGTTCCACTGTCTGACCTCATGCTGCTGCTGTGTCCGCTGTCGTGACCTACACTGTGTCATTGTGCCACTCTCTGACCTCATGCTGTTGCTGCTGCCGTCACCTCCACACTCTGTCATTGTGCCACTCTGTGGCCTACTCCTGTTGGTGCCACCTCCAGAATTTGTCATTGTGCCACTCTCTGACCTCATGCTGTTGCTGCTGCCGTCACCTCCACACTCTGTCATTGTGCCACTCTGTGGCCTACTCCTGTTGGTGCCACCTCCAGAATTTGTCATTGTGCCACTGTCTGACCTCATGCTGCTGCTGTGGCTGCTGCCGTGACCTCCACACTGTGTCATTGTCCCACTCTGTGGCCTACTCCTGTTGCTGTTAAGTGACCGCTGTCTCACTGGAACACCCTGTGGTTTCCTAATGCTGTTTCCACACTCAACACTCTATGACGTTGCCACTATGTTTAGTTTTCCCCTTCTTTTCACCTGACAGAAGGAATGGGAAGGATCAGGATTGTCTAGCCAAAAGCAGGAGTGGATACAGAACACAGAAGACAGGCAAATATCCCACTTACTGGTTACCTCTGTTTTGGATCAACTCTTGTTTGTTTTTGGCCTTAGCAATCGGTGGTTTATTGACCGATTGAAAGCGGACACTGACATATGAAAGGAAGGGCAAAATGATCAGAGACGTCAACGCAAAATTACTGCTGAAACCCTCTCCACTCATTCGGGGGGGGGCCTCTACATGTATCAGCGTCTAAAAGAACAGGTTCTGTCATATTCTGTGACGGTTTAAAGCTCTGGCCTCATGATGTGACCCTTGCTGTGACGTTCCCTTACTGTGCTGTGGTCTGTGCCGCCTCCAGTAACCTACTACTTTGTTCTTTGACGCTGTCGTAGGAACTTAGCCCTCAGCTTGTTTATTTCCAGCTGGCGCTGCTATGACTTTATCAGGCTGCATTCCCACTTCATTTTTTTGGTCAGTTTTGCCCCCGTAAGTGCTCAGGGAATTTTAGAGTGAAGCGATTCTAAGAGCGGCGGCAGTCATGTGCGTGTCATACTAAAACACAGCATTGTATGAAGACCAAACCAAGCTCCCTCTGCATATTTAAGCATGGCACAACATTCTACAGCACCCTGCAGGCTCTCTGCAGCCAGGAAATAGCTGTTTTTTAGCAAATTAATTTGGGGTGAAAGAATTTTGTCGTTAAATTTGGCGAAGTCGGCAAATCGAATTTTTTTTGAAATTCGCCCATCTCTAATTGTGATAATTATACAAACCTATAGAATAAACTTATTACAGTATGTTTACCAAATGTTGAATGACATAAATTTAAAATGCAAAAAAACTGTGGTGGAATTACTGTTTTTTGATCAATTTTATTCCCTCCTGCCATTTTATAACCTCCTGCCATTAATTATGATGGAGGTCAACAGATTTAACGTTGCAGCAATTTTTTTGGTACCTATCCTCAAATCTGTCCCTCAACATAATACTGTTTAGGAAGTCTATAGACAAATCCTTCTTTATTGCTTTGTTTTTGCTCTAACATGCACAGTCAACCTTGGAAGCATACATAGATGGTATGTGGTTCAACAAATTATGTCTAATGAATTGAATTAACCACAGGCAGAAACATCTCAAGGATGATCAATGGAAACAGAATGCACCTGAGCTGAACATAAAAGGAGTTCTCCACTTTGCACAAGCCCTATTTGTGAGAAAAGATCTTTTGACAATAGGTTGATCACAATGGGCAACATGTATGAATCCTGGCGCTGGCAGGCCAGTTCTAAATAGCTTTAAGGTAGTGTAGAATGCGGCAAAATGTATGAACCTGTTCTTCTGCAGGTCATACATACAGGCGCAGTCTAGTGCCAATACGATAAATCTGGCTCAGGCACCACCTTTAACTTGGTCTGTCTGTTCTAACTGTTCTGCGCCTAGGTTTGGTGTCAAAGATTCATAAATGTGTCTAATTCTATGAATGTGATGCAATGCCCCCATGTCTTTGGCACATCACAAAGGCACTTATCGCGCCAAAGTTTGGAGTGCACCTGTTCATACATTCTTTGTGGCTCAAAGTACACCAGAAAACTGGCGCAGCCCTGTTCATACATGTCACCCGATCTGTATAATGAAGGACAGGTCCTCTAGAGTAAGGCTGAGTGCACACTGCGTTATTTTGAACAAATGACGGATCCGTAAAAACAGATGCGTTAACGTGTTCATTGACTCATATACAGTAGGTGGACGGATATGCAACATGCATTCACATAGGGCAACATGTATGAAATTTCGTGCATAATACTAGTCTAGAATGTGCCTGATTTATGAACGTGCTCTACAGCTGGTCATAAATCAAGCGCATTCTAGAACTTGTACGACACTTCTGGCTCAGGTATACCACTTTGAAAGTGGTTTACCTGTTCCAGCATTAACGCTCCTAGAAATGCTGTAGCGAAGTTATAAATCTATAGCTTCGTACAGTTCTAGTGCTCCCCACCTCCCACACGCCCCCCGAAATCAGGCGCATTAGAAAGTGCATTACAATGTAGCTAATAGGGCTGCGCTGGATATCTGACTGAAAAGATACCAGATATCTGGTGCAGCACTCTGCGTAAAAGATAAGGATCCTCAACAGAGTATCCCTCTGTATGAACTTTGAATCTTATAATAAGGTATATAAACATGGTTTTGTTAAATCAGAGAACCCAATTAACAGTTATAGAATTTACAATACATAATGGGCATTTCTCACCACAATGATTAGATTTAAACATGTAGGCAAAGGTAAATAAAGACTATTACCAAATACATTGCTGTTTTGATATTGCTTTGTTTAGGATATAAAAGAGATTTTATCTGCTGCGATTGTACACAAGTTTCTCTTGCAGGGCCGGACTGGGAATAAAAATCAACCCTGGCACAAAGCCCCCACCAGCCCACATACAATATCCACTTACAAAATGTCCCTTGTTCTCGCACCTCGCCGCTTTCTAAAATAAACTACACTATAAAGGTGCTTTCACACAGAGCATTTTTGGTGCATTTTTTATGTGTTTTTGGTGCGGTTTTGTGCAGAAAGGCAGAGCAGTTAATGCTGTACATTTCTGCACAAAAAAATGCATCAAAAAATGCACCAAAACCGCTCTGTGTGAGAGCCCCCTAAACACAAGCAAGAAAGAAACAGTGGTGCAGAGCAGGGCCGCCGTACAGGGGGTACAGCCGGTACTCCTGTACGGGGCCCGGAGGAATAAGGGGGTCCGCTTCAAGCAGGCCCGCTTATTCCATAGACCGCACAATAGAAAACGGCGCAGGCGAGCGCCATGCTCTACATAGGGCCCAGTGGCGGCCTGCGAGTGGCGGCGGTGCTGGGAGGGGGCCCGAGCTCCTAGCACCGCTACGCTCCGCATAAAGAAAAATGATTATGCCCAGCCCGGCTGTCCAGTAGAGGCGGAGCGGGGCGGTGCTGGGAGGGGGCCCGCGCTCCCGGCTCAGCTGCGCTCCAATCAGAAATCTTCTACTTACATGAGCACTACGCGCGCTGTAGCCGGAGCCGGGCCCTACTCCTCTGTCTGTGGGCAGGATGTGAATAATTTGAATCCGTGAGGCCCCGCCTCTCTGTGCGGAGCTTCACGAATTCAAATCGTTCCGCATCCCGCCACTGGGCACAGAGCAGCGGCGGAGACAGAGAGAGGAGGAGGTCCCGACAGCGCGCTCAGTGCTCATGTAAGTAGAAGATTTCTGACTGGAGCGCAGCTGAGCCGGGAGCCAGGACCTCCTCTCAGCAGCGTTCCAGACATAACTGAGCTACATACACAGAACGGGAGGAGAGTTCGTTCTCCATAGGGGCTGTTGCATCATGCGTTTGGAGATGAATCAAAGCGATAAACGAAACCGTGCACAGAGCCGTGATGTAATGAGCTGGAGTTCTGTGGATTATGTAACATCAGCCCTTAGCGGCGCCCTCACACCCGCAGGCTCTGGCAAGCTGCCCCGTGTATCAGCACTGATGCTGCCGACTGCCAAACACTGAGATTGTAGGAGGGAAGGAGGGAGGGGAACGCTGCCCGTCTGGCCAGCTACCTAACTGCCCGTCCTCCCGGCCAGCTACCTAACTGCCCAGCCAGCTACCTAACTGCTTGACCAGCTACCTAACTGCTTGGCCAGCTCCCTAACTGCCTGGCCACCTCCCTCACTGGTTGGCCAGCTCCCTAACTGCCTGGCCACCTATCTAGCTGCCCGCCCAGCTACCTACCTATCTGCCCGCCCGGCTACCTACCTTGTTGCCCGCCCGCCCGGCTACCTACCTTGCTGCCCGCCCAGCTACATACCTTGCTGCCCGCCCGGCTACCTACCTTGCTGCCCGGCTACCTACCTAGCTGCCCGCCTGCCTGGCTACCTACCTAGCTGCCCGCCCGGGGGCAGGGCAATGTGATTGTTGGGGGCGGGGCAGTGGGCATGCGTGGGCGGGAAGGTCAGGTTGCTGGGGGAGGGGGGGCCCAGATGCTTCAACTGTATGGGGCCCCGAAATTTCTATTGGCAGCCCTGGTGCAGAGAAACCCCTCATCACAGAGCTAGGTATGCGCTTGCTTTACAATCAGGGACAAGCCCACACTGACACTGCATAAGCACCAACATAACCTACAACCCCACCAATCAGATCACCAGTAGTCAGGTCACCATCACATGAATACAGAACTGATTCAACACACAAGTAAAATGACCCCTGACAGCAGGGACTCACAGGAGACGTCATCTCTGATGGGAGTTGTTCTCTTCTCCTTTTCTTCTCCTTCTGGCCCAAACCTCCATGATGTCTTCCCTGATGAGTTGTTCCCTTCCATATCTTTCTCTGTCCGGTACAGCATGCAGTGTCCTCTTCTAGTGGTCACTCCTTGTCCCTGTAGAATTTACAACAAATACATCTTAGACTCCTCTCTCTTCCAGCACTTTCCTATCAATTCCCCAAACAGCGTATGTTAGACCCTAAAAATTAGAAATTAAAAAAATGTCAGATAAGTGGCATGTAAATAGGTAGACCCCCATTGGGTAGGTAAACAGGGTCTTCCTCCATTAATTTGGTAGGTAGACAGGGCCTACCCCCATTAACTAGCCAGGTAGCTGGGGCTGCCCCCAGCAACTAGCCAGGTAGCTGGGGCTGCCCCCAGCAACTAGCCAGGTAGCTGGGGCTCCCCCAGCAACTATCCATGTAGCTGGAGCTGCCCCCAGCAACTAGCCAGGTAGCTGGGGCCGCCCCCCAGCACCTAGCCAATCCCTTCACTGGCTACCAATAGCTCAGCGAATTCATTTCAAGTTGCTAACCATGACCTACAAGGCTCTACATAACCTCTCCCTTCCATACATCTCTGCCCAAATCTCCAGATATCTCCCCTCACGCAATCTCCGCTCCTCACAGGACCTTCTTCTCTGTTCTCCTCTTATCAGCTCCTCACATAACCATCTCCAAGACTTCTCTCGCGCTTCCCCCACACTCTAGAATGCACTGCCCCAACACATCAGACTCTCTGTCACTCTCACCAGCTTCAAAAGCAACCTGAAAACCCATTTCTTCAGGATTGCCTATAACCTACAATAACCCTGCTGCCACTGTACTACCCCACAAACATGTCTGCCCCTCTCCTCCTGTCTCTTCCCTCCTCCTTGTAGATTGTAAACCTTCGCGGGCAGGGTCCTCTCTCCCTCTGTACCAGTTATAAGTCATTCATTGTCATTATTGTAATCACTTGACATATCATGTATGTGACCCCCCTCAAATGTACAGCGCCATGGAATCAATGGCGCTTTAAAATAAATGTTAATAATAATAATAATAATAACTAGCCAGGTAGCTTGGGCCGCCCCCAGCAACTAGCCAGGTAGCTGGGGCTGCCCCCAGCAACTAGCCAGGAAGCTGGGGCTGTCCCCAGCAACTAGCCAGGTAACTGGGGCTGCCCCCAGTAATTAGCCAGTTAGCTAGGGCTGCCCTCAGTAATTAGCCAGGTAGGGCCAGGGGCAGTAACTAGCCAGGTAGGGCCAGTAAGTAGCCAGGCAGGGCCATTATGTAGGCAAGCAGGGCCAGTATATAGCCAGGCAGGACCAGAATATTGCCAGGCAGGGCCACTATGTAGCCAGGCAGGGCCAGTATATAAGCAGGCAGGGCCACTTATAGGTAGGCAGGGCCAGTATATAGGTAAGCAGGGACAGTATATAGGTAGGCAAGGCCAGTATATAGGCAGTCAGGGACAGTATATAGGTAGGCAAGGCCAGTATATATGTACGCAGGGCCCGTATATAGGCAGACAGGGCCACTTATAGGTAGGCAGGGCAGTATATAGGCAGGCAGGGCAGTATATAGCCAGGCAGGGCCATTATATGGGCAGACAGGGCCGATATATAGGTAGGCAGGGCAGTATATAGGTAGGCAGGCAGGGCAGTATATAGGTATGCAGGCAGGGCAGTATATAGTCAGGCAGGGGAGTATGGGGCAGTATATAGGTATGCAGGCAGGGCAGTAGAGAGCCAGGCAGAGCAGTCTGGGGCAGTATTTAGCCAGGCAGTGAAGTATGGGGCAGTATATAGCCAGGCAGGGCAGTATGGGGCAGTATATAGCCAGGCAGGGCAGTATATAGCCAGGCAGGGCAGTATGGGGCAATATATAGCAGGGCTAGTAGTTTAAAAAAATAAAATAAAACCATTAGAAGCCTCTGCTTCCTCTTCTCTTCTCTCGGTCTGGAGCGCCGACGGCAGCAGAGCGCGGGACGCGGAGCAGGCGCGCGATGACGTCATTACATCGCGCGCCTGCCCCGCTGCCTCCTGGGAGCTGAACAGACGGGATCAGTAGATCCCAGCTGTTCAGCCTCGGCTGCTGCTTGCACCGCACGGTGCAGGCGGCGGCCGTGATGGCTGCATGGCTGGGTCGGTGGCCCGGCCGTGCACCGTGTGGCGTGGGGGGCCTACCGGCCGCCTGCCACAGGGGTCCGGTCGCAGATGCGACCATTGTGGCCCCTGCACGTGCGCCGGCACTCGGGGCCCGCCGGGGGGGGAGACACCGGCCCCCTCGGCGGGTGCTCCGAGCCGTCCCTGCGGCCCAGACCCCAGCAGCCCGCCAGGCAAATGCCTGGTTTGCCCTATGGGCAGTCCGGGCCTGTTCTCTTGGTTACCGACTACCTCTCTCTGCTCTCTCTATTGCTCCACGCTGGTGTCCCAACTTGATGACTTCACTCCCTGCTGTGTCTTATTGACAGCACAGAAGCTTGTTTATAGCTTTGAATAGCAGAGCTGATGTATCAATCACTGCTGTAGAACCAACCACAGCCAGACCAGGAAGTGTGAGCCTGAAGCTGACTGTGAAGAGCAGGCTCTGTGAAACAGCAGATGAGAAAACCCCAATGTAATGTTAGTTTTTTACTTCTTTGCACTAGTTTCTACAAACCTGATTTCGCTTAATCAATATGGATAATTTAGTAAATATTAACTACTGTTCATTTTAAACTAATGCTGTAACCTAACAAAATGTGAACAACATGTTAAGGCCTGAATTTTTGGTGAATACACTGCTTAACATGTCCTCTAAACACTGGTTGCTATATCCATAGACGTATTTTTAGGGGGGGGGGCGGAGGGGACTGGTCTCCCCACTTTTTCTCAGTGGGGGACAGTCCCCCCCACTTTTTAGCCACTTCAATAAAAAATAATCCATATGAAAGCATGAGGATACAGTAAGTGGAGAGGGCAAAACGCAGAGGAAGAAGTTAACCCTTTGCCTCCTATATTTCTTTGCCTCTTGGCGGAACAGAGTAGGTAGCAGCCTCAAGTGTCTGTGCAGAGTGAGAGCAGCGCTGACTGGTAGAGCACGAGTCAGCAGTGGCTGCTAATCAGAACGCTGCTCACAGTCCAGCACACTCTGTATCTGGGGCTGTGTAGGTATCTTTCCCTCCCCTCATATACCACTTTCCCTATGCTCAGCCCTCATCAGAGAAGAAGAGAAGCTCCTGCCCTGCTGAATGAATCAGTGGCCTCCTGCCTCCCCTGTCTGTAGTGGGAGGAAGAAGCTGCCAACTGCTCCAGACAACAGGAGACAGGTAAGGAGGGGACAAGGGTGCTAGGCGTTGTGTGTGCATGTGAGTAGGGTATGTACTGTATATGTGAGATGTCTAGTGTATAGATAATGTTAGTGTGTGTTTACATGTGTCCAGTGTGCATATAAGGATATTTTCACACAGAATTTTCAGGGCATAATTGTGCGGCAAGACGTCCCGAAGTACGCACTGTAACTATGGTTATTCTTAGCTCTCATTGAGAGACATGATTAATTTCCATTTTCCCCGACATGTACTGTGCACCAGGGAAAATTAAAGTGAATGGGGCTGGCCCCGCAGCATTTTAGAAGTACAGACTGGCCAGCGCCTACTTCTAAAACACCTGACATATAATAGAGCGCACAGTGCGCCCTGCTACACGCCTTGTGAACATAGCCTAAGGGTACATTCATGCAGGTGAAATGAATGCCGATTCTGGGAAGGATTCAGTGCTGGATCTGGCTTCTAATTCAACAGGAAACTGATTTACATTATACCCTATGTAAAATCAGTGTCGTCGTTTAGATGACACTGATTTTACTCGAGTACTTTCGGCGCGTACTGTAAGCGATTACAAAGATTTCTTCTAGGTGTTTTACGCACTAACAGCACTAAAGGATAGGAGGCAGAAATCTGCCTTGGGCAGTCTGGGTCATTTGCTTGTCGGAATTCTGTGTTTGCAACCCCCGAATTTCGAATCTCGGGGGTACAGTGAGTAAAGTAATAATCTCTGGGTTATGGTATAATATAATCTCTGTTTTTCAGTGTGTAATGTAATCTCTAAAGGTCCCAGTGTGTAATTTTAGAAATCTTTGGGTAAGTGTGTAATTTTTGTCTCTGGGGTACGGCGTGTAATCTAATCTCTGGGGTACGGTGGATAATATATTAATCTCTGGGGTACGACGTGTAATCTAATCTTTGTGATACAGTGGGTAATTTAGTAAAATCTGGGGTACAGTGTGTAATATAATCTCTGGGGTACAGTGAGTAATGTAATCTCAGGGGTACAGTGAGTAATGTAATCTCTGGGTACGATGTGTAATGTAATCTCTGGGGTATGGTGTAATGTAATCTCTGGAGCACAGTGAGTAATGTAATTCATTTCTAGGGTTCAGTGTGTAATTACATTGTTTCTTGAGTACAATGTGCAATTCCTTTCTAAGGTGCAGTTAGTAATGTAATTTCTGTGGCTATCATGTGTAATATAATTCATTTTCAGGGTGCAGTGAGTGATGTCATTTCTGGTGTATGGTATGCAATAAAATAAATTTTGGGGTAAAGTATGTGACATAAGTGATTCCTAGGGGTATAGTGAGATTGGGTTCTTTTATTTTCCTAATTTCGGCTATGTGTATTACAAATTTAATGGAGCAGTGATCGGGGGGATGAAGGGGGAGGGTTAAGCGAAATTTGCTGCATTGCGCAACGTTTTTTATTTCCATGTAGAGAGGGCTGCTTTTTAGTTCCAGTCCTGAACTTTAGTAATTATCAAACTGTATTAAGTTAACAACAAAATGCTTACCATCAGCGACATCAAAATAGCATAAATGTGTATAATTTGATATACTATATATTAGAATCACCATAGAACGTTGCGGTGCCTATAACAGGTAAATGTAAATATGTGTCTGACTTCCAATTCCATTGAATTTCTACTTAACTATGACAGTTTTAAAAATGCAGGCAATCGTAAAACATACAGTTGTGCGCAGAATTTTTGCTTTCTTGGCCTTTTTTCAGAGAATATGAATGAAAACACAAAAACTTTTTTTCACTCATGGTTAGTGGTTGGGTGAAGCCATTTATTGTCAAACTACTGTGTTTTCTCTTTTTAAGTCATAATGTCAACCAAAAACATCCAAATGACCCTGATCAAAAGTTTACATACCCCAGTTCTTAATACCGTGTATTGTCCCCTCTAACATCAATGACAGCTTGAAGTCTTTTGTGGTAGTTGTGGATGAGGCTTTTTTTATTTTTCTAGAGGTAAAGTTTTTGCCCTTTTCTTTTGGGCAAAAAGCCCCCAGTTCCGGGAAAATTTCCCTGGATGTTTTTTGTATGAACTGCGCTTTCTGGAGATCTCCCCAAGGTGGTCAATGATGAGGAGGAATCAGAAACCCTCCAAACCTTTTACTTTTGTTCTGCTGTGAAAATGACAGACGACTTGGCCTTGGGGTTTTGGATCGTTTGTCATGTTGGGGCGTCCCCAAGTACGTCCCATTCGCAGGTTCCGGGCTGATGAGTGCACTTTGCCTAGGTATTGTGAAAGTGCTGATTCATCTTTCCCTTTAACTTTTACCAAGTTTCCTATGCCTTTTTGTACTCACCTCCCAAAAAAATCAACATCCACCTCTGTGTTTAAATAGGGAATTTTTTTCCTTAAAATAGGCCTTGTTTTTACACCTCTCCAAATTTTGACACCCCTTTTAAAGACCCTTTTTCAGGGTTTGAGGCTGGCCTGTGTTTTTGGCGTATGTGGTAGATACTTTGTGGCATTTTTCACATAAAAGGCTTTTTCTGGCGACTCGACCATCAGCCCAAAATTTTTTTTCAAAATGGCTCCTTATTGTGCATCTTGAAACAGCCACCCGCAGTTTTCAGAGAGTCCGTATTTCAGCTGATGTATTTGTAGGTTTTTCTTTGATCCCCAACAATTTTCCTGGCATTTTGGCCGAAATGTTTAGTTTTAAACAGTTCAACTACCTTTTCCCCGGATCCGTGACAAAAACTTTTGATTTCCATGCACAATCCAGAAAAAGTCAGTTTTTGGATGAAAGTGCAAAATTGCTTTTGGATCCAGAAAAATTTTCTCAGTTTATGCACACACATGATTTTCAAAGGAAAAAGGTCCAAATGAGGATGTTACCTTTAGTAGCCATTCAAACCCATTTGTGTCAACCTCTGTGCATGTTATCAGGCCAAAATCACTAAGGTATGTTTGACATCATGATTTAAAAGGAGAAAACACAGTAGTTTGACAATAAATGGCTTCACCCAACCACTAAACATGAGTGGAAAAAGTTTTTGTATTATCATTCATATTCTCTGAAAAAAGGCCAAGAAAGCAAAAATTCTGCTGGGGTATGTAAACTTTTGAGCACAACTGTGGTATCAGGAGAGCCACTCATAACCTTACGGCCATAAGCTCAACACGCTCCACCAGACCTCCTAGCTGGGTTAGAGGGGGCCGCTTCACTGCAGGGAGAGGAAGGAAGAGGAGGGGAGAGGACGGAAGGGAGGGGAAGGGAAAGGGAAAGGGAGAGAAGGAGGGAAAGGAAGAGAGGGGAGGGAAAATTTGTCCCCCCCACTCTCTAAACCAACGTTACACCTATGGCTATACCATGTTTTACTAACATAACCATATGTTATAAAGCAACGATTTGTGTAAAGCCCTCTGATCTATGACGGCACTTTGTGACCCACCACCAATGGTAACAGGCACCAGAAGGTCATATCTGTATGATTATAGATTAGTTACAAATATTGTTGCAGACTGCTTTATAACAGTGTGTTGGGCCATCCAACAGGATTTAAAACTATGTGGAATCTAAAGTTCTGCATTGTACTTTTCTTCCTCCAGACAGGGTTTTCCGAATGAGCAATGTCTCAGCAACAGACCCCCAAGCAAGACTATGGAAAAAAATGCACTTTGCTGAATAAAGATACTTGTGACATCCTCATCCAACAGTTACTCATCTCTACTTAATGAAACAATCCAAGGCTAAGAACAATGTACCTTTCGGAAAAAGTGATTTTATTTAATTGCTTTGGATAAGAATACATCCATTTTTCCAAACAGTTATGGTTTTATGCTCTATTAAAAAATGCAAAACAGCCCACCTATGTTTTCCAAGTACGTCCTATGCATGGTGTTTATTCAGACTAAGATCTCCACCTCACATCATAGACACGTGGAGCTGTTATCCCTGGGAGAGCTGGGTGACTCTAAGTCTTGGCATGTAATGTCTTCCTCCTCCCCCTTCAATTGTACTGATGGTTTATTGAAGCATATTAGCTGGCTGCATAACAAAGGGATTTGACATTAAATTACAAGTTTAAAGCATGTCTCTATTGACTTTTTAATGCCAGGGAGGGCTACAAAGCGTAACAGGGTGTGATCCTCTATTCTTCGTTTCTGGAGAGGTCTGGTAAAGGAAATAGCTGCACCGTGTAGAACCAGTAGGAAATCTCTAACTCCGCTTTGATGGCCAAAGAGCTGTGTGCAGTAGACACAAATGAAAAGTTACCTGCCATATATGTTTGGGAAGCAAAACAAATTCATGATCAAAGTGAAACCTTATGTAACATATATTTGAAACGTTGTTCTAGTAAGAAAATTCTCCTAAGTGTAAATCTCATGAAGCCCTATTTACTCAACCTGATCGTCTTGTAAATGCACAGTAAAATGTATTATCTGGTACTAGTCTACTAGTAGATGCATACTTAATCATTTTGGGCGACATGTATGAAGGAAGACGCGTCGATGTGAATAGACGAGTCTCATTTTCAGTGTATAATGCGCCTGCATGTATGAAAGTGGTTTTTGTTCGTTCATAAATATTGTCTAAAGTTCGACACGCCTCGCCTATGTGTTAGGCGCAGTACGTTACTTAGGTGCATTAGTAATGCACTTAACATGTACTGTATAAAGGCTATAGATAGGCTGGAAATAAGATAAAAGTCATTAGAATAGCATGTCAGTGAATAGAAACTATGGTACTGATCCTGCTTGGTGGACCACAGGTCCCAGCAATACCTGTGCTGTGCTGGCTCTTGCCGTACGTGGAATAAAGGGTGAGAGCAGCAAAAATACATTTCAAATCTAATGAAGTCAAAATTAAAATTTTAAAAATCTGAACAACATAATCAGTGGGTTATTTAATGTAAAATTAATTTGAGATTCTATGAATTTTAAATACATTTTATAGGAGATATTTCTATATTTTGGGGATATATTTTGGGGTTATATTTTGATATTAATTTTATATGATCACATTTTTCATTAAATTTAAATAATTGAATTTTATACAGTTTGATAATTATAATAAATGACTTTTTATTTTTGTACTGGTGTAAGATGAGAAATATTTGACATTTTTGCCCCTTACAGCAAATCTAGATTCACTTCGACTCCTCAGGCTCTGGCAGACCACATTGAAATAGGTCTGCCTGTCAGAGCAGTAATGAACCTAGTTTTGCCGAACCACATTCATGTATGTGTCTAATATTACGAATGTGGTGTGACACACCTCCATAACGCCCCCAGAACGCCCCCAGAACACCCCTTCATGTTAGGCGCATTTGAAAGTGTTGAGTCTTACTAATAATGCGCCTAATGCATACATTAGGCGCATTTGACACCGTAGCCGGCTCAGTTAGGTGCATTGTATGCCAGAAAAAGGGTGAAAAACCCTTTCACACATCTAGCCCTTTGTGTCATAGACTGGGGCCTGAGTTACAGTTGTGCCGAACCTGGTGCACATGGGTTAATTCATGCATAAAGCACAGATATATACTATTGAATACCCTGTCTGAGGACAGTGACTGTGGTAGAAAATGCATCCACTCAGGGGCAGAGTTCTTGTCTAATCTGATAATCTGATAATCTTTAGGGGGAGATTATCAGTGGTCTTGTATGTCTTCCATTTTCTAATTATTGCTCCCACAGTTGATTTCTTCACACCAAGGTGCTTGCCTATTGCAGATTCAGTCTTCCCAGCCTGGTGCAGGGCTACTATTTTGTTTCTGGTGTCCTTTGACAACTCTTTGGTGTGACTGTTTGAGGTTTTGGACAGGTGTCTTTTATACTGATAACAAATTCAAACAGGAGCCATTACTACAGCTAATGAGTGGAGGACAGAGGAACCTCTTAAAGAAGAAGTTACAGGTCTGTGAGAGCCAGAAATTTTGCTTGTTCATAGGTGACCAAATACTTATTTTCCACCATAATTTGGCAATAAATTATTTCCAAATCAGACAATGTGATTTTCTGGATTTGTTTTCTCATTTTGTCTCTCATAGTTGAGGTCTACCTATGATGTCAATTACAGGCTTCTCTCATCTTTTTAAGTGGGAGAACTTGCACAATTGGTGGCTGACTAAATACTTTTTTTCCCCACTGTATCTACATACCTGCCTGAGGTCACCTATATATATATACCTGCCTACCTGATGGGACATATCTATATACCTGCCTGAGGGGACATATATATTCCTGCCTAACTGATGGGGACATATCTATATACCTGCCTGAGGCAACCTATATTTACCTGACTACATGAGGGGGACATATCTATATACCTGCCTGAGGGCATGGTGTGGCGGCATTATTCAGTCACTATGTGGAGGTGATATGAGGTCATGGTGTGGAGGTATTATTCAGTTACTATGTGGTTTTGATATGAGGTTATGGTGTTGAAGTATTATTCAGTTACTATGTGGTGGTGATATGTGTCCATTGTGTGGTGGTATTATTCAGTCACTATGTGATGGAGATATGTGGTCATGATGTTGCAGTATTTTGTCTTAATAATTGGCAATTTTATCCTTGGGATTCTGGTTTTATGTAGCGGTGTTATTTTGTAACTGTACGACCACTAATTAGTGGTTTTATACTTTAGTACTTTGTGATATAGCTTTTGATATACTTTTATTTATATAAAATGTATCATTTGGGGAGGGTGACATATATCTTTAGACCTTTTATGTTCACCACAAGTGTCCTGCTGCAATTAGGTGAGGGAGACTCAGAAGTCCCCGCACTCCATCTTGATTACAGATTACTGTGATGATGTCATCACATTGGTCTGTATAAGTTGAAGCAAGACCGGGTGGGGCACCATACAGGTGGCAGAGACAGCGAGGCAAAGTGGGCCCCTAAAATAAACTCTGATGTACTTGCTGTTTTACTGTCGCTACATGATTTGCTCCACAAAGGGGACCGCTGAGGCTCTGTCGCCCAAGGGCCCACAAAAACCTGGAGCCGGCCCTGGTGTTGGGTATAGGTCACAGATGTCAGTCAGGTGGAGAACACCTGGGTAGCAGATGTGCATTGATGCCTACTGGAGTGGGGTTGCTGGGAGGTGTGGTGCTGGATTAACCACAGAGACTCTTCCGGTTTGGGATCTGAAAGGCTTTACTCACAGGTGATACTTAGCAGGTTCACAATTCACTAACAGGTAGACAATATATCTGTGGGTTTACACACTTCTCTTTCTTTGCAATTGCCTCCCTATCAATGCTCCAGACATTTCCATCAGGCCCTTTTCTCCTCTGACT
Source organism: Phyllomedusa bahiana (assembly GCA_025379985.1). NCBI lineage: Eukaryota > Metazoa > Chordata > Amphibia > Anura > Hylidae > Phyllomedusa > Phyllomedusa bahiana. The sequence continues at coordinate 132,683 of JAODAL010005240.1, forward strand.
TTCTTCTCTACTAATTTCACTGATGATCCCATTACAAAATTTGGGAAAACACATATAGATATTTAATACTACAGGACTCCGGTGACCCCACTAAAGGAGAGTGATAGGTAACAGGCTATTGAGGAAAGAGCAGTTAATTAAATTTGTCTCACCACTCCACCCTCGTCATTTCCCTCCCTCATGTTAGACATCTGGATTATTATTAAAGCTGCCGCAACAATTTGTTGCATTGGGCATTGCTACTTTCTGTCGCAAGAATGGTGAGATTTCCTTACTCTTAGAAACCGCTATATGGACATGAGAATATTATTGGTAAGTTTTTCACCATTTATTTATGGCTTGCTTCTACCTAATTGATTGATTTTTTATTAATATTTATTAAATTAGGTTTTAATAGGTACCATATAGGGCTTTTCTGTTTTGCAGCTGATATTTTTCATTTGGGAGAAGCTCAAGTTGGTTTAATATTATTCAGTGATTACTATTTTGCATACCTTGTTGAATGTGCTGCCTTTCCATTTCTATCTAAAAAGCAGGATATGCTTGAGGGAAAGAGGCTGAGCTTTGTGATAAACAGGTTAATTGGTTTCTATAATTTAAAACAAGATTTCTGAATAAAAGCAAAGTAAATTCTGAAGGATTTCTTAAGAGACAGTCAAAGTCCTGCTTACCCTGTCCACATACAGTTATTGACAGCTTCCCCTGTACTAGTGTGTGTACAGATAACTGTTAAACCCTGTATGTGGGTGGGGTTAGTAGGACTTTCATTTTCACTTTTAGGAATCCTATCAGGATTTACTGTTGCTTTTTATTTAGAAATTCAGTTTTAAGTCATATAGACATATATCACAGAGCTCAACTTCTCCTCTACCTCTCTTATATCCTGTTCTTATATAGGATAACATAAACCATATAACTGGTTCCCATTAACTGCAGCACCGTACACAAGTTTTTAGAAGAAAACAAACATTTAGAGTGACATGCACCAATACGAATGCTCTATTGTTTTGGTGTATTTTGTGCCAAAAAAAACCTGTTGACACCCTATCCGCTATATAAATGAACTGTAGTACACCAAAATTAGGCGCATCATATGCCAGGCACGACACATTTGAATGCGTCTAAAATAGGCACATCAACTATGCCAGCAATAATATGCTACGCGCCTAAATTATGCAATGCACCTAGATTAGGCACATCAAGCGACATGTCCCATTAGGGCTGCACCATTTTTTTGGTGTATTTTGCACCAAAAAACTGTTGACACCATATTCTCTATATAAACAAACTGTCGTACACCAAAACTAGGGACATTTGACACTTTTGAATGCGCCTAAAGTAGGCACATCAAATATGCTAGCAATGATATGCTATGCGCCTTTTTTCTGGTATATGCCTAAATAAGGCGCACTAAATATGCTATACAAGGTATACCAGATGCAAGATTTTTGACAGGTTTATTTATTCAGGCGCATTATACACTCATTTAATGCGCCTTAAAACTGGCCTTGAAGCACCACTTTTCTGGCATATCGCCCATCAATTTTACAATGCAAGGTAGACCACATGCCAGATTTTTGACAGGTTCGTTCATTCAGATGCACTTTACACGGATTTAATGCGTGGAGACGCCTCTTTTTGGACATGTCGCCTTTAATGCATTAAAAAGATAAAAAAAAATAGTAAAAATGTCAATATTGGTTTGTTGATGGTTTCCAAGTAGATTTTTTGTTTCTATACTGATATACTGGAAAAACCAGCACAAAAAGAGGAAGAAAACAATTGTGTTGTCTCCGATAAACACCACAATTTTTCAAAAATGAAAAAAGGTGTATATCTAAAACATAACTTAAATTTGTATATACTCTTACTGCAATCTTGTACCAAACACCAACTCCAAATGACCATGCACAATACTCAAAACAGAGGAAACCGCAACAAATTTCTGATATACTGACTACATAAATTACACATGAACTGCCAGAAAAATACACATAACAAAAATGTAATGAAGAGCAAGATAGAAGAAACATTTCTGGCATGACAGCACACTTTCCAGAGTGAAACTACCTTTCAACACCTCATGTGTGTGAGTGGCACATAAGGTTTTATTAATATGGCACATGGTTCAACCTGAATCACCTCATACAAGCACTGCTCAATAAATGAATACCAGATATACTGAAATCAGTCTGCAAACTAATTTTGTATATGTTTTTGGCAGCAAAAAATTATTACTAGATCCTGGTGCACTTCAACCATCACCCTAGAACTAGTAAAATGTAAACTTGCATGGATTGGGATACATTACAGTCCTTCAAGTGGAAAGGATGGGTCAGTTACGGATAAGTTTAGCTGAGATACTGGATGTGCAGAGTTAGAAGAATCCTGTCGCTAAGATTACACCTCTCTTTCTGTGACAGCAAAGGTCTGACAATCACAGTCATCTAGATTTCATTTTGTAGCATTTTAGGAAAATACTTAGTACTTGGATGCATCTGGGCTAATGTGCCATACTAGAGAAGGTGGCCTACTGGGTAGCTTCACTCTGGCATCCCTTACAAGATGGGAAAGACCTGTCAAGCCTAAGCTGGCCCGGGTAAGAGGCAGCAAATCAGAATAAAAGGGGTCCTTTGAGAGGTTTACAAATGAAATTATCTGGAGTATATGAAATATAATAAAATAGAGGTTAAACTTATGTACTAAATCTGTTGCCATGCCAGCACCAATACTATGCTTGTCCCCATTGGCCACAGATTACTTTATATACAGCAATGGCAGATGATATACCCACATTATCACTTAGAGGGAACCTGTCACATAGGTTATGCCCTTGCTCAGGATAGCACAAACTAGTGACAGACATGCTGTTTCCAGTAGTCTGTCTTTTAATCTACAAGATGCTGCAGTTTTAGAGCATTTAACCCCTTAACGACACTGAACATAAACTTATTCCCCAGTCCCAGTAAGAGGCTTTGCAGTGGGATTGTGGTACAATCTCACTTCACAGCCGGTGAACACCCGCCGGTTACAGCATGGGATGGTACCAGCGCCATAGCGTGCTGTTTACCCCATTAGACAATGCGGCAATTGCGGCCGTGGCGTCTAAATGAATGAGAAACTGTGCCGCACACCGTTTCTCACTCCAATTGGGACATCCGCGGTGAGATCAATGTGTCCTGATCACTTAACATGGCAGCTGGAAGCCTTTGGAAGGCTTTCATTGCCGCTATGTTTTCTGTTTTACTACTTCCTGCCCAGACAAAGTTAAAAACAAAAAAATTAAAAAAAGTTCAAATCACTCCCCTTTTGCTATTTTACAAATAAAAAATAAAATAATAAAAAAGTTACACATATATGGTATCGCCGCGTCTGTTAAGTCCGATCTATTAAAATATAGCATAATTTATCCTGTACGCTGAACACTGTAGAAAAAAAATTCCAACTGGCAAAATTGCGCTTTTTTTTGGTAATTTCATGTCCCCTTAAAAGTGGAATAAAATTGATAAAAAAGTCACATGTATTCCAAACTGGTACCAGTAAAAAACACATTTCAAGCCCACAAAAAATGCACCCTCACTCAAGTCTGTAGGTGTTAGTTCAAAAAAGTTATTGGTCACAGAAAATGGCACTGTGGCAAACATTTAAAAATAGAAAATGTTTAGATATTTTCTTTTACAGCACCAAAACATAAAGAAAACCCTGCATATTTGGTATTGCCGGATTCATATCATCCTGTAGAATACAGAGAACATATTGTTTATACCGGAGAGAGAACAGCGTAAACCCCCTGCCCCTCCCTCCCCGCAAACATGGCACGAATACTTTTTTTTTTTCCACATTTTACCCGACTTAGAATTTCTTTGCGGTTTCCCAGTATTTTCTATGGTATGATAAATTACACCATTAGAAAGTACATCTTGTCCTTCAAAATACAGGCCATCATATGTCTATGTAGACGGAAAAATAAAAAAGTTTGGTTCTTGGAAGATAAGGAGAAAAAAACTAACATGTCAACCGAAAAAAAAAAAAACGCCTGGTCTTTAAGGGGTTAAAGTGGTGTTTTGAAACTTCAAAATACTTGTTCGTCTGTGTAGGCATGATGAAAAATAGAAGACTGGAAGAATACTTACCGCCTGGATGCTGTTGACCCATCACAGTGACCATCTTGGTGATCACGACTGTAGCTGTGAATGTTCATTGTTCACATAAGAGGTGCAGCCAATGACAGTCTGCAATGTGACCGCTGTGGCCTGTCATTGGCTGCACCTGTCTCATGCCTGAAGAAGGGGGAGGAGCTTACCCCGAAACGTTGCACGCAGGTGCGTCATCTCTGCTCTGGACTCTGGCGTCTCCAAGCTCACACACACGGACTAGCGTCCGGCCTGCTATGGACATGAACGACCGGGAGGAACATAAACGCTGAGTATTAGCTTTTGTTTATATACGGATATGCTGTGAATTACAGCTGAATGTCTGGATTTGGATATTTTTAATGGATAATTAAAGTTTGAAGTTTTATTTGGGTCCATTATTGTTTTGAAAGTTGCATACGTGGGGCTATATGAAGCTACCAGCATAAATATTAGCACTGGTCTAATTTGTATGAATTGGCTGCAGCTGTCACATGAAAAATGAACATACACAGCTACAGTCGAGATCACCAGGGTGACTGCAGTAACGGAACGAATGCATTCACGAGGTAAATACTCTGACAAGCAAAAGGGTAACAATACTTTGAACTTTTGACTTTCAGGCTCCATATCTCAACATCTACTACAGCTTTGGGCATGAGACTGCCATAATTTTATAGACAATCACCTTGGCTAAATCATACATCAATTTAACTTGCAACTATTTAGCATATGCTTAATTCTGCAGATTCTTGTCATATAACTGCATTTTTACTGTTTTGCTCCTACAAATCTAAATTTGTATTATTTTGTCAGTATTTTGTAAATCCACATTTGGCTTTCGGCACTGCCTGAATCCTTCTCAGTAGTGATGAGCAATTGTGTTGACACTCATCATCTTATATATAACAGATTTTTGAAATTATCATGCCAATAGCCGATAGTCGATAATCGGCGATGACCATTAAAGTCTGTGGGAGAGCAATAACACCTTCATTCTTACACCCAAAAAGGAGAGGAGAAGCTGGAATTAACATCCACAACAGTAAACTGGATATATGCTACATCTTAGGCAAGACAATTAGGCTATAAAAGTCACAGAAAACAATTCATAGGCTAAAATAATTCATTATGTTCAATGGCTAACAGAAAACATGAGGACGGCGTAGCCACAGCAGGTACAGTGGTAGCAGCAGCTACGGGGACCCTTTCACACAAACAAGACACAGCTATTGGAAATGGCACATGGGAACTGCCAGGAGACCCCTAGCACTTTTTGCACCAGGGACCAACAACTTGTCATATATGCAGTGCTGGTGGCAGCAAGAACGTCCCAACGGGGAATGCGGAGTTTCAGTTGGCAGGGCCTCAGTTACAGCGGGTGCGGCGAGAGACATGGCCACATGAAGCTTAATCAAATGGGGTGCCCATCCATAACTACTTCCTATTTTTTAACATATCACCGGGCACCTTTTTCATTAGATCTTCAAATTGTTTAAAGCGACCTTTGTGCAGCAAATCCCCGACTTCTTTAACTTTTTTGTCAATCCATTGTGTAATTGGAGTATCTGGAAGAATGATTTGTAGGGCTGAAAGAGGGCAATGGCGTTTGTCAATAGAGACAAGTTGGTTACCAACGACATGTTTGTACCAAACTTGTGCTGCATGTGAGAGAGACAGCAGTTCGTATGTTTTAGGGGTATCTCCACAGAGCATCGCGATCAAGCAATCTCTAAAGGAGCCCTTCGGGATCACAGAATTTTCAATAGAAGACCAGTGCTGACCTTCAGGGAGGTTCCAGAAAAAATATAGGGGTTCTAGAATTGAGGCTAAGTTGTAGTGTAAAAGATTAGGCACCGAGAGGCCCCCCCTCTGCATTTTTCCGAAATAGATATTGTTTTTGAAATCGAGGTCTTTTAGCTCCCCATACAAATTTGATGATATGATTCTGCAGAGTGGTTATTAAGGTGGTGGGAAAGATGAATGGTAAGCATCTGGCTATGTATAGAAACCGCGGTAACAGAAGCATTTTAGAAATGTTTATGCGCGCTAACCACGATAGGGGAAGCTGGGTGAGTCTAGCAATTTCCGCATTAACAAAAGAGCTGAGGTCTTCTAGATTTTTTTGTATTGTAGTGTTCAGGTCGGGATATATGTTAATTCCTAAATAGGGAACATAAGCTTCTGCCCAGTTGAAGCGTAAGTTGGATAATTGGGATTTCAATGTAGTGTGACAGTGTGTTGGTAGAACAATTGATTTTGTTATGTTCAATTTATAGTATGAAATGGAAGCATATCTCTCAAGAAGGTCTAGGAGTGCCGGGATCGACAATTCTGGTTTACTACACATTATTAAGATGCCATCAGCGTATAGACTAACTTTGTGCATTTCTTTATTAATCAGTATTCCTGTAATATTTTTGTCTTTTCTAATATGTTCAGCTAGGGGTTCTGCGCACAGGTCGTATATTAGTGGGGATAAGGGGCACCCCTGTCTGGTGCCATTTGTGATATAAAAGCTTTCAGAAAGGAATCCTGTCGAGTAGACTCTTGCGGAGGGAGAGGAGTATAGTGACATGATGGCGGAGAAGATCGAACCTTCAAAGCCAAATTTTTGAAGCACTTTCTTCATGTAGTCCCAGTTGATTCGATCGAAAGCATTTTCTCCATCTAAGGAGATAAGTGCAAATGGCATATCTTGTTTTGATACTAATTGTAGGATATCCAGTACTCGCCGTATACCATCTCTCGTCTGCCGACCTTTTACAAATCCTACTTGATCTTTGTGTATTAAAGATGGTAAGATATCATTCAGTCTACTCGCTAGAATTTTTGAGAAAATTTTTATATCTGAGTTAAGTAGGGAAATGGGCCTATAATTAGTCACTTGGTCCGTAGATTTCCCCGGTTTAGGTATAGTGGAAATTGTGGCACGGAGCAGCTCTTCTGGGGGCGACCCTTTCTGGATAATAGATTGAAACAACGATGTTAGGTGTGGTGTAAGGAGGGGATTAAATACTTTGAAGTATTCATTAGTGAGCCCATCTGGCCCTGGGGATTTATTACATGCTAAATGTTGAATAGTATTGCTGACTTCCATGGGAGTAATCGGCACCGGGCACCTTTTTCATTCCGGCCTCTGGCAGGAATACTACCCAATTGCCACCCCTGGCATCCATTTTAAAGAAGCTTGACCCCAAAAGCACCAAAAAATGCCCTTATGGATACTCAGAATACACATTCCCAATAAGAAATTGACTATTTAAAAAAAAATATATTTTTCCAATCTTGCTTCTGCTGCTGCTATGGCTACTTGCCATTCTACTGCTGGCACATTGCTGATGTTGTACCACCATGACATTAGAACGTGAAGCTGACACAACAGATGTCTCCAGTGGAGGCCTGTGTAAAATTCCTGCATTCTATTGTCAAGTGGGTTGAAGGAAATCGCTCACTTTTGATTTGGAACGTGGATCAAGGAGGGTGGACACCCAGGAACCGCTCTTCATTTTGATGGCCTTGAAGCGTGGCAAAATAGCTTTTTGTCAATAAGACCTTTACTATTGGTTTCTTTTACAGCAGCATGCCCCCAAATCAGAAAAGATGCCCTTGATGTAACCTCAGATTAAAAGATTAATTGGACATTGATGTACGGACTGCAATAAGAGTATTTAAATATTATATGAATTAATATGGCGGTCTTGGCACCACTGACAACAGGCGCAATTTACTAGGAAATATGTATAATACAATTTGCGTACAAATGAGCTCTTTGCGCCAAACAGACGCACGGACTTCAATAAAACTATTTAAAAGTTATAAGAATAAATTATGCTGTTTTTTGGGAACACTGACACGCAGTGAGTGCAATAGAACTGGAAAAACAAAAGGGACAATTTCACCTCCTATCAGAGGTCTGCTGGCCAAAAAAGTGGTAAAAAACATTGCTTTTTCAATTCAAGGTCACAGAACACACTGGGCTACACAATATCACCCTTCCTTTCCAAAGCCTCTCCTCCTGCCGAAGTGAAATTCTCTAATCTAACTCTATTCTAAGCTACAGCTAGGTGGATGGTTTTGTGTATTAGAAGAGACTATCCCTCAGAGGTATTAGAACAGCTATTGGTTTAAACGCCGAGACCTCCTGCTGTGAAGTGATATTGACAGAAAATTAGCTGAACAGGAATTGCAGTTGCATAGATAAAACGAGGTCACGTGATTTTTGCAGCCAATGAGATCCATACACCGCCCAGTCATGATGTTGTACATCCTCCTCACCACCCTCTATCCTCGGAGCTGATGAGCTGGCCGCCAAAATTACAGGAAATGCTGAAAATTGCGCGATAGTAAAAGATTATCTATAAGATTGTCACCTAAACTATCGCGTGATTGGAAATTTCTGATAAGCCTAAAAACCATGCGGATTTCAACTTTTGTCGATAATATCGCTCATCCCTACTTCAGCTCTCGATCAGATCCAAGCATGTCTTGGCTGATATCGGATCTCATGTCTCTTCTACACATTCCAAATGGTGGTGCATACTGGTCAATTCAATTGGGTATGAATACGTTTTTTTCTTCAACTCTACCCACAATTGTTCGATTGGGTTGAGGTCTGGGAACTATGGAGGCCAATCCAGCAACTCTACTTCATTATCATTGAATCATTTCTTCACCAATCTTGATGTATGCTTCTGGTCAATGTCCTGCTGGAACACTATGTTCCCCGCAGTACTCACATATAGCTCAGCACTGAGACCACCATCGATCCTGGTCAAGTATCAAATGCCTTTGACTGTGAAACAACCATCATCAAGTTTCATCCCCCGAACTTGACAGTTTCTTTGATTTCTCATTCCATTACCCCTGTTTTCCTTTGATTACTCCAGACTCATTTGCACCCATCATAGCACGTTCTATTGACTTTTATCTCATCGCTCCAAATCACCCATTTCCAAATCTTCTACTACCCACTTTTTGTACTTTTTTGCAAACTTGAGCTGACGCTTCTTATGACAATATTGACGTTGAGACTTCTTTACCTTTAGTCGGGCCACCATTCCAGACTTGTGTAATGCATGTCACATGATGTTTGCATGGACATCTGTGATCTCACTATTGTGGGGCATACGAACCATCTCCACTGCCGTATTTGTCGTGCCAACTGATAGACCTTGTGATGAGCCAACTTGTTGATTCCAATATTTTGCCTGGACGTCCACCTCTTGGCTTTTGAATGGATGGACAGACTTAATTTTGTATTCTTCCAGCTTTCTTGGCCTCACTTGATGCAGGTTGGCAGTTTTCTTGGCTGAGAGAGGCTATCGATTAGCTGGATGATGTTGTTTTTCTTTTCTTGGGAAATCTTCTTCATGGTTGCTCCTCAATTCGAACCAGTGACCTTTCGCTTGGGAATAAACCTAATAGCACACTGAGATGTTAGGGAATGTGAGAACAGGTTGTAGCTTGTAGTATACAAGAAGAATAAGATTGTTCCACCACCAGGAGCAAAACTGTAACAATGCAGTTACATGACAAGAATCTGCAGAACTAAGCATATACTGAATTGTAGCAAGTCAAAGTTGCTACATGAATCTTTCATGTTCCCTTTTCTTCTCCATCCGCTCGACACCTTCATGCTGACTTCTCCCGGCCAACACTCATCCCTGCAGATTTGGACACAAATATCTTACAATTCTCACTTTTACAGCAACTCCTTACTTATAGGTATATTAGTCCCCTCAGTTAAGTAGGTGTATAGGTCCCATCAGATAGGAAGCTCTATAGGTCTCCTCAGCTAGGCAGGCTTGTATAGGTCCCCTCAGACTGGCATGTATATAGATATAGGTCCCCTCCGGCAGGTATATAGATATATGTCTCCTCAGACAGGCATGTATATACATATATGACGCCTCAGGCAGGTATACAGATAGAGGTCCCCTCAGACAGGCAGGTATTTTATGAACACTTATTTCACCTCCATGTTACCAGACTTGTATCCTGATGCTGCTCTGTACAGATTCCCCCTTTCCACGTATGTTAATGGCGATGTATGCAGGTCAGTTATAGAATCCAGTTGTCTGTATGGTTAGAGTGGGATAGTCAGGGGCGTAACTACCGGGGTAGCATACGTAGCAGCTGCTCCGGGGTCCAGGTCCTTAGGGGGCCAAGGCCCAGGGCCAGCTGCTAGTTCTTCTGCTACCCCAGTAATCTTGCTCCTGTGCCTGCCGGCAATGAACATAATAGTTCACTGTCTGCGGAGTGGAGCTGTGGGGCCCGACGCATACTGCCTCTGAACACCCAGGCCCTTTGTCCCGAGCGCTCAAAGGCAGGACTGCCCAGTGTCATCAGAGTGAGCGCCGCTGGCGCTCTGCTCTGCTAATCTGCCTGCTAGGTTTCTATAGCTACCTACACCCTGTCTGCCTGACTATATATTGCCCCTATAGCTACCTAGACCCTGTCTGCCTTACTATATATGGCCCCTACCTAGACCCTGGCTGTCTGACTATATATGGCTTCTATAGCTACCTAGACCCTGTCTGCCTGACTATATATGGCCCGTATAGCTACCTAGACCCTGTCTTCCTGACCATATATGGCCCCTATAGCTACCTAGACCCAGCCTGTCTACCTATATGGCCCCATAGCCTACCTTAGACCCTGCCTGCCTACATATATGGCCCCTATAGCTACCTAGACCCTGCCTGTCTACCTATAAGGCCCGTATAGACTACCCTAGACCCTGTCTGTCTACCTATATGGCCCCTATAGCCTACCCTAAACTCTGTCTGCCTACCTATATGGGGCCCTATAGCAACGTAAACTTTTCCTGCCTATATGGGGCACTATACTCTACCTAAACCTTGCCTTCCTATATGGGGCCCTATAGCTACCTAAACTCTGCCTGTCTGCCTATATGGGGCCCTATACTCTACCTTAACCCTGCCTTCATATATTTATGGGCCCCTATAGCTACCTAAACCCTGCCTGCCTATATAGGGCCTTATAGGGAGTAAGGTGCAGGAAAAGTGAGGATTCTAAGATATTTGTGTCCAAATCTGCAGGAACGAGTGGTAGCCAGGAGTAGTCATCACGGCGGTCTGGATCAAACACAGAACAATAGGGAAAGTCAACGACTCACCAGAGAAATGTCACCTGTGAGTCACAAGATGTAACTGTACTGTAATCAAATCTGCAGTCTGTGTGCACTAGTGTCTACAACTATATGGTCCCTGCATGGTGGTAATATACAGTCTGTAGAGCATCTGTGTACACTGATACCTACCACTATATGGTCACTATATGGCGGTACTATTGGTCTTTGTAGACTGTTCTTTCTTCAGTAATAGTGTAGGGGTATTTTTCAGTCACTATGTGGTGGTTATTTGTGGTCATTTTCTTGCGGTATAATCAGATCCTTAAGTAGTAGCTTTATTGATAATGCTGGTCTTGGTATAGTGGGATTTTTATGGTAGCAGTATGATGGTGATATGTATGGTGAGGTATTTGCCCCATGTATTATCTAGTAACTGCATGTCCTGGTTAATGTTTGTGGTCGGGGAGGTGGGGGTCCCCATTCAAAAGTTTGCTATGGGGCTCAGGCTTCGCAACTTATGCCCTTGGGAATAGTGATGCTGCTGTGTGCAGGGAGCTATAGTTATGGGTATATGTCCTCCATGTTAGCAGTGAGCAGGCACATGGTGATGGTCCTATTCCCTCCATGTTAGCAGGTATATGGAGGCTATGGTGGGCAGGTCACTAGTCCCCTCTCTGATGTATGAAAGCCCCGTACACAGGGATTCTGTACACTTTTCTACATGTCATTACTTTTTGCTCCTGTTGCCTCGTGGTCATCATCCATCTAAGGGCTGCTGTTTACACTGCTCATCCTCTATTTTGTGTGTTACCTTCAGGTGTTAATTAAGATGGATGTCATTTATTGAGAGTATATGGGGCTTCAGTCAGTGGTTATCATATCCAGTCTGCTAGGGCTCTTGGAGATTCATATGACTTAGGTTTTATGTATAGATGTATGTGTACAGTGACTGGAGCATGTATTGGGTGTATGGGGTGGGGATGGCTCAGGGAAGGGTGAGTTTTACCAGGAGGTATTCATTTACTTCTTATTCTGAGAATTTTTGTGGCTGAGGACAGCCCAGGCTTTATACCTAATGGACTACAAGGGGCTGCCTTTAATAGCCTACAGGTTGTGTGGTCTCTGCAGCTCCAGTATCCACAGCAGGTACGATAGAGGATTGGGAGTCTTTGGAGATAGGGTGCAGCGGATCTTGTTGCTGACCATTCAGCTGAGAAGCAGCCAGATCTATTTCTGCACATGGTCAGATGCAGCCGACCTCTTGGAGTCAGACTAATAGTCCCCCTGACCGCACTTTATGGCTTGTAACTACAAGAAGGTCTTAGTTGGCATTGGGCTATTATGAGTTATTATCCACCGGCCACCAGTCTTCTTGCCTTCTCCATGTTATTATATGTATTTTATAGTTTGTGTTGCTTATGTTATCAATGGCATATCTATATTTGTATTTATTAGTATGATATATGTGGGAGAGGATTATTTAATACCTTATTTTCTAAACATGGTCTGTTTTATGGAGTGAATAAAAAAGAAAAAAATGGAGAGAAATTCATTATCTATCTATCTATCTATCTATCTATCTATCTATCTATCTATCTATCTATCTATCTATCTATCTATCTAGTTAGGCAGCAGCCGGGAAGGTCTGCAATGGCGTTTATATCCCAGCCAGATTCTGGGCATATGCCTGGAGAAGTCCAGACACATGCCACTAAGGTAAGGAGCCTTGGTGGAGTGAAAGGCCAACATTAGATAGGTGGCAACAGTACAGACTGTTGACATACGTTTAGCTGTATGTTAATATGGCTTCCAGCCATTCCGGGTTGGCCTTTCATTGGGCGTAAACATAGAGTAGGGTGGGTGCTTATTCCCCATATTCCATGGCAGGATTTATCTGGCCTATTTAACCCCTTAACGACCTTGGGCGTATCCATACGTCCAGGTCGTTTGGGGTTCACGCACCTGGACGTATGGATACGTCCTGAGGATCGCGCGAACTCTAAAGCAGAGTTCGCGCGATATGCGCGGAGTGTCATCTGTATATTACAGCTGACATCCCGCAGCGTCGGCCCCGACCCCGGATCCCTCCCGGAGGGGGGGGGGGGTTGGGGCGGTTAACCCCTTAATTATCGCGACCATCGGGTCGAAATAAAAAGGGACCAGGAGGGGAAACGCTCCCCCGCGTTTGTCGCGGAAAAGGCCGCAGGGTGGCTGTCCC